>JAJJMC010008501.1:0-32131 GCA_023531435.1 Papaver californicum | reverse complement strand
TTATTATTATTATTATTATTATTATTATTATTATTATTATTATTATTTTTATTGTTTTTTGATTTTGATTTATGTTACACACATGCTTTGGGATCAGTAGGGAATCCCGAACTTGTATTTAGGATGGAGCGTAGGATGATTCAGTTGAATGATCAAGCGAGAGAGATTAATAGGGAAATGTGAGGTTTTAGATCAAAATTAAAAAGACTGTACGATAGTCTTGACTTGGCCACCTGGAGACGCACTAAAGCTGAATCAAAATATCAGCAGGCTCTGGAAACTTTGGCTCTTAGGAGGCAGAGTTTAAATCCCTTGCTGGAGGTATATTCTTGGGTTATATGTTCTTGTATATAAGATTTTTATAGTATTTAACTTTGGTTTTGTTCGTTAGGCCTTGAACAAAAACTTAATGAAGCAACTGCCCCGGCTGAGAAGGCGGAAAAAGATCTTGCTATTGCAAATGGGAGAATTGAAAATTTCGATAAACAAAGGGAAAAACACTCTTCTAAGATGCAAGCATTGCAAGGTGATATTACTCTCTTCGCAACCAGAGCTAGGGATGCTCAGTCTCGTATTGGTGTATTGTCTAGTAAAGTTGCAGCATGCGAAAACATGCTTATGGATGAAAAAGCGAAGAATGGTGATCTATCAAAAGAATTGAGTGCTGAAAAAGATCAGAGGTCCCGCTTGGATGAGCAAGTAAAAGATTGTCAGCAAAGAATTCAAAAACTTCAATTAGATAATGAATATGGATGTGCTTATACAACGTGGTTGGGACAGGATGCAAAAGCAAAAATTGCAATGTCTTTCAACACTGCCTTAGATCGTGCACAAGCTGACAACAGTATACTCAATAGTCGGGCTCCTGTTCCAAAGGTCCCTCCTCAGCCGTCCAGAGGCAACATTCCCGCTCCTTGATTATATTTAATTATTTTGTTCAATGTAACTCATAGTCCGTTACATTATTCTGAAATCATCTTGTGGTTGTTTTTTGGATAATGTTGCCCCTGCAAAGTAAATATTATCTGTAAGTAATTATTTGATAAATAAAATTGTTTCATGAGTACAATGCATCGAAGTATTTATACCTCAAAACATGTAATTCAGGAACCCACACATACGAGTCATACCCGGGCCAGGAATAAGCTACAAGGTGGTCCCAAATAATACCCTGAAAAAGAGAATGATATTCATAGATTATCTCATTAGGTATCCCTTCTTTATAAGAATCTCGCAGTTATGGAAATTCTTTAAGGGATTTTACTTACCTAAATTTTTATCTGTTTGAGTTACGATTGTTTCGCTAATCGCAAGCGTTCTCCAGAATAAGATGTTCCTGAAGTAATTAATATTTTCATGTCAGGCATCTACATATTAGGAAATTCCATTGTCAAATGTATTATTAATCAAGGATTTTCAAGAGAAGATGCATTATTTATGCTTTACCTAACATGAATACAATGTACTTTCGTAATTGCATTATTGATCAAGGATAATATAGCTTTAAATATTGTGCGTTCCATGGGTGTTGCAAAACTTCACCATGCATGTTCCGCAGATAGTAAGATCCTTGTCTTGCTGGTGCTTGTATTGTGTACGGACCATCCCAAGTTGGTGCGAACTTGCCTGCATTTTTATCCCGATGGTACTCCGAAATCTGACGCAAGACATATTGTCCTTGAACAAAGTTCCGTAACTTGACTTTCTTATGGTAGTCCCGTGCCGAATTTCCTTGATAATTCTCCATCTTTTGGAGTGCCACCTCTCTTTTTTCTTCCAAGTCATCTAATTTTTGTAACATTAAATCTGAATTTTGGGTAAAATGACTTATTTTGGTATAACCTCTTCCGTTCCATAAGTGAGTAGGAACTGGGATTCTACAGTGGATTCTTTTCTTGTGGTGCGGTATGCCCATAATGTGTTATGAAGTTGTTCACACCATTGTTTGTAGTTCCCATCAAATGTTTTCTTTAAATTTGTTACAATTGTTTTATTTGTAGCTTCGGCCTGTCCGTTACTCTGAGGATAAAACGGTGTGGACTTATGTTTCTGAATATTGAAAGCTTCAAATAACATATCAATATTTTTTCCTTGAAATTGTTTTCCGTTATCAGAAACTATGGCTGCCGGAATCCCAAATCTACAAATGATATTTTCGAATAAGAATGTGAATACATCCGAATCCCTGATGTGGGCTAACGTTTTGACTTCTACCCACTTAGTAAAATAATCTGTGGCCACAATTAAATATTTCCTCTTCTTGGTTCCCTCAACCAACGGACCTACAATATCTACTCCCCATTTTGCAAACGGCCATGGACTGAGTACAGAATTAAGTTCTGTGGCAGGTGCTTTAATTCTTTTTGCGTAACGTTGGCAGTTTTCACATCTTCGTACCATTTTTTCTGAATCCTTGAGCATGGATATCCAATAATAACCTTACATTTTAGCTTTCAACGCGAGAGATCGTCTTCCACTATGATTTCCTGCATCTCCATAATGTATTTCTTTGAATATGCGTAATCCTTCCTTATGTGACAGGCATCGAAACAACGGTCTTAAAAAGGACTTACGGTATAAAATTCCATCCCGCAACTGGTAATTCTCAGATTTCAGTTGAATCTTCCTTGCTTCTTTAGAATTGATGGGCAATGTTTTATGTTGTAAATATTGATGAATTGGGATCTTCCATTCTTGTTCATTTGACTCATTATCTACTTGTTGAGGTGTAAGTGCAGTGTTTTGTATTGCCGGATCATTAACGTCTTCGGTTACACCTTCTTCTATGTTGTCAGTTGTTCTTAATTTTATGGATGGTTCATATATTCGTCCGACTTTTATGGCTGTAACATTGGGATCTCTTATCATTGATGAAATGAATGCTAGTGCATCAGCATGTCGATTCTTGTCTTGGAAGAGATGTCGAAAAATTATATTTGGAATGCGATTTGCTAGAGTTTGCACAAGATTTTTGTACTCTATTAAATATTCATCGATTGTTTGGTATCTTAATTCGACCTGTCGAATTATCAACTGTGAATATGCTTGTGAGCCGGACGTTGCTGATTCCTAACTCAATGATGAGTTATAGAGCATGAACCACAGCTTCATATTCTACTATATTATTTGTATGCTCATCAAATTCAAGTCGAAATGAATGTAACATCCGCTCACCCATAGGTGCAGTAATTACAATGCCAATTCCCGCCCCTTCTTTATTTCGGGACCCATCAGCAAAGACTTCCCACCTTTGAGAATTTGCAGAGCTCAAGATATCCTATGGATCCTCTTCCTCACATCCTGACAATCCTTTAATATAAATGTACAATGAAAACAAATAATTAAAATGATGAAAATTTTAATGATAAAATCTGTGATTAAATTAATTTTTCCATCTATCGGACCTTGGATTTCATAATCTTCTTCAATCGGGAAGTCCGCGAGGAAATCAGCTAAAACTTGAGATTTTTGTGCAGTTTGCAACTCAAAAATAATGTTGAATTGATCTATTTGTGCATTCCATTTTGCGATCCTTCCAACTCTCCCGGTATTCTTCAATAATGATTTTAATGGTGCTTTGCTCGGGACACGCACGTAATGTGTGAGAAAATAGGTACGTAATTTTTGGGTAGCAAAAACTAATGACAAAATGAGTTGTTCAATTTTGGTGTAATTTCTTTAGGCTGAATTCATAGTCTTGCTAATGTAATATACATGTTTCTCCAATTTTTCGTTCGTATGCACCAACACTGCACTTATTACATCCTCTGTTGCCGCAATGTACAAATTCAATATTTCTTCAGGTTCTGGCTTCTGCAATGCTGGCAATGTGGCAATATGCATCTTTATGTTTTGGAAAGCTTGATCACATTTTTCATTCCAATCAAATTTATTTTTCTTTTTAAGTATATCGAAAAATGGTTTGCATCTTTCGGAAGATCTGGCAATGAACCTGCTGAGAGCAGTCAAACATCCATTCAATTTCTGTACAGCTTTAATGCTCTTTGGGGATGGAATGTTTGTTATTGCTTGAATTTTCGCTGGATCAACTTCAATCCCATTCTTGGTAACCAAATATCTCAGAAAACGTCCCGATGTCACACAATGCATTTTTCTTGATTGACTTTCATCTTATATTTCCGCAACACACCAAATATCTCAATGAAATCTTGTAGATGATTCGCAGATAATTTACTCTTTATCAGCATATCATCAACATAAACTTCTAAAATTCGCCCAATCCATGGCTTGAATATTGCGTCAATCAGGCGTTGATATGTTGCTCCTACGTTTTGTAATCCAAATGGCATCCTGGTATAACAATACAACCCCCGCGGGGTGAAAAATGCAGTATTCTCTTGATCCATCTCTCCAAGCGCAATCAGGTTGTATCCCGATTGGCCGTCCATAAAGGACAATGCCTCATGGCCTTGCACGGCATCTACTAGTTGATCGATATTGGGAAGTGGATAACTATCCTTCGGGCATGCCTTGTTTAAATTGGTGAAGTCTATACAAATTCTTACTCCACCGTTCTACTTTGGAATGATCACCATGTTGGAAATTCATGTCGGGTATCGTACCTCACGGATGAATCCTGCATTTAAGAGTTTTGTTAATTCTTTTTCCACAGGATCGTGATATTCTGGTGCGACCTTGCATATCCGTTGCCGCAATGGTATTGCATCGGGTCGTATCCGTAATTCATGGTGTACAATACTTGGGTCTATCCCTGGCATGTCCTCCATTTTCCATGCGAATACGTCCACAGAATCACGAAGAAGTTTGATCAAATTTTGTTCCGTATCGGCCTTCATCAGAGTTCCAATTCGTACCTGCTTGGGAAATTCGGTGGTGCCAATATTTACAACTTTGGTTTCTTCTATAGAAGTGAAAACAGGTTTGGGAACTCCGATAGATGTCGGAGTCCCTTTTAATTGTTATGATGGTGGTCCTTCAAATTGTTGGTTTGACGAATTTCCTTGATTTTTGCTGCTTTCCCCTACTTCGTTTGTAATTTTTGGTCCGGTACTCTGTTTTAAGTATCGGTCTATTTCCTCTTCTTTTGCTTTTGCCTTGCGGTCTTTTTTCTTGTCCCGCTGTTGTTCTTCCCGCTCCTCATTCATCCGTATTTCTGCTAAAATACACAATTTAGCATCGTCATGATCTCCTCTTATTTCCATTTCCCCTTGTGGCGTTGGGAACCGCAAGTATTTGTGATAAGTTGAGATTACACCTTTTAGCCGGTGTACCCATCTTCTTCCGATAATTGCATTGTATGGGGATGGAGCATCCACAACACTGAATCTTGTCAAAATATTTATTGGTCCAGCAGAAACTTCCAAATCAATTTCTCCCTTTGGTCTTGAGGCTATTCCGTTAAATCCATAGATTACATAATGAGATGGAATCAACTGATCTTCATTGAGTCCCATTTTGCGAAATATCATAAAACATAACATTCAAAGAACTGCCCCCATCCATAAGAATTTTTTTGACATTCCATCCAGACATCGGCAGGGTGAGGACCAAAGGGTCATTGTGCATTTCAATTTCTTGATCCACCTCTCCCGCTGAGAAAGTCAAAGGGGATGCCATCCAGTCCTCCCAAGATTCTGTTATCCTTCCTGATACTTTAAAAACTTCATGGTCTCGGACCCTCTTGCATAGTTTTTTGTCGATCGCAGCATTCACATTTATATCTCTTTTTTCAGAAAAAAAAATCATATTGATTGTTTGCTTGTTGTATGGGATATGAACTGCCTTCCCTTTATCAGGTCTTGTTGTTGATTCGGGCGTTTGAATAAACTCTTTTAATTCTCCAGCATCAATCATCCTTTGTACAAGAATGATGAAGTTTCTACATCGATCCGTTGTATGCCCGTTGTAGCAGTGATACTCACAATAGTCCTTTGATTTCTGCGTAAACTCCGGTTGTCGCCCTTTTGAAAGCGGCCACGGAAAGTCCGGTTTATTTTTTATGATTTTGAAAAGTTCGGAATATGAAATGTTAATTTTTGTAAATACTCTTTCTTGAAATTGCTGAATGAAGTTTCTGTTATCCCCAATTCGTGGGCGTTTCAATTCGATATTCCCAACTTTATTGTGAAATTTCTTCTTTGGATCTGGTGCTGTTTCAATTGAATTTGCTCTTTTTGTACTACCTTGCTGTCGCCAGGTTATCCTTGGACATTTTTCTTGCACATCTTGCAGCCTTGCACATGTTTCTATTATTTCTCTGAGGTGCCCCTCAGTTTTCGGGTTATTACGATGAATGTCAACAAAAAGCTGGCATCTCCGGTCTGTTATTCCCCACTTGTAATGGTTAACCGCAGCATTTGAGTCAACATTTCCCATCGCCTGGAAAATTGTATACCAACGAGCTATATAATCTCGAATCGATTCTTATGGACATGAAATAAGTGAGTATAACCTATCTATCCCCGAATCAACGGGTTTGTTATACATATATGCCTCGAGAAATTTCCGAACCAATTTCGCATATGATTGAATGGAATTTTCTTGCAATTTGTCATACCATGCAAGTGCCGAATCCTTCAAACTTGAAGGGAAACACTGGCACATTATAGCATCATCTCGATCCCATCGTGACATCACCCGATTGTAATACTTCAAATGCGAAGTCGGATCCCTTGTGCCATCGTAACATTTCAAATGCCGGAATATTATATTCTCGAGGCAATGGTGCACATGCTAAATGGGGAGCCAACGGTGTTCGCTTGGCTTCCTTCAACACTTCTTCTATTCTCCCTCCCTCTTTATTCTTCAAATTTTTTATTTCTTCCTTCATTTGTTCCATTGCTTCAAGACATCTTTTCCATTGTGTTTGTTGTCCTTCCCGTTGTATCTTTGGTCGAGATGATGATCCCGCTAATGCCATTCTTTGATCACGATTTTCCCTTGCACTTTTGGGTGTTTGTCTAGCAGAGGTTACTTCTGGGTCTCGTGGTCCTGCTGCAGTTGATCTCACCCCGCACTGAATTGCATCTTTTAATGCTTGATTTTCCCTAGTCAGAGATGTAATTCGGTCAGTACAGGCTCTTTGTTCTCTTCGCATCTCATTCATTTCCTCCATCAAATTTTGCAAGTAATTTACACTATTTTGAGTTCCCTCCTGAGGTGGGGAATGATTTTGGGTTATGGTATTTGATGTATACTCTTGAAAGAGTGTATGGTTTCCTGAATCACTCTGTTGAATCTCTGTCTCATTCTCTTCTTCATTTTGGTGATAATTCCCATTTGTGTTACTTTCTTGATCTCCAGAATTTTCTTCTTGAGACATATATTTTTCTAGCTTTTTTTCCCTTGGTTGTTTCTTTTCTTTACTAGATGCTTTCTGAAAAATTTCCTTGTGCTAATAGCTTTAAAAAATTAGTCATATAATTTCAACAAGCTAATTGAACAGAGAAACAAATAAAGACAGATTTATGGATTTTGTGATTCTTTTGGAAATCTAGCTATATTTTTTATGGAAAGAAAAATAATGTCTCTTATAACATTTGTCCAATCTTAAAATTCACACAAAAAATAAAAAAAAAATTAGTTACTAGGACAAATTTGTTTAGACTAAAGATTCCCAAGTTTCATCGAAATTCAATAAAAAATCATACAAGAAATCGCTTGCAATAAAACTCTTCTATTAGTAAAGATTTATTTAAGCCAACAATTTCAACATTTCACTTTAATAAAAATCTACCGTATGTTTTCTAAACTCCTGATACTAAATTTCTCTACTTTTAAATTACAAAAATAACAGAAAAAAACCACTTTTATACATCAGGTAGGATAAATCCTTTGTTTCTGTCTCTGTTTCTAGCGCCAAATTGTTTATGCCAAAATTCTCATTAACAAAAACAACCAATGATTTGTCAAAAGATCTAGATTAAAATCCTTACAATATATTTTGCTACACCATATCATCAACATATTCAAATCAAATCATATGAACACATCAATCATAAATATTAAAGAACAACAATTCACCAAATTGGACATTCAATTAGAATTATACTTATCAAGTTCAAGATTTTTACAAGTATAAAATAAATACATTCATACCTTCATAATCTCATATTACTATCTAAATACATACCTAATAGCTTTCTTTTGATTCCCCTATTTTTCCTTAGTCTTCTTTTCTCCTCCTTTCTTCCGACCCCTTCTTTGATGAATGAACTTCTCTATTTATAGGTCGTTCAATGGGTCCCTCTCTTTTTCCTCTCTGTCTATCCTTTATGCTTGATGAATCATGTTTTCCCGATCTTGTCTGTCAATTTATTGGTTATCGTTCCGCTATATTCTTTTGGTCCGATACCTCTTATCCCGTTACTTCCTTACGTTCTCTTTATTTTAAGATTATCTTTGGATCAGGATCATCGTGCGGTTGACATGCAGCTTCTTGCTTATACATTGTCATGCTTTCATCTTTTTGGCCCGTAACCTTATATCATTGACACGTGTCTTTCGTATTCTATGAGTCATCTTCTTCCCGATCCTTGGTGTCAATCTCGTATTTTATGAGTCATCCTTTTCCCGATCCTCGGTGTCAGTCAAACAGCTAATGTTAGTATTTTCACTTTCCCGATCTATAGGTATTTAATGCTCTTACTTTCCCGTTCCATTCGCATTTAATGCTCTTACTTCGATCAGAACAGTACTACTTTCCAGTTCTTACGTGTCGATCATGCGATGATACTTTCAGTCTTTCACATCTGTCATCCATTCGAACTTTTATAAGACTTTGATTGTGTGCTTCTCGCTCTTCTATGAATCTCTGCTTCGTTCCCTAATCGTTGGACATGTGTTATCTTGACTGTTATTCTCTAATAACAACCTATTGTTTTTTTTGTAAATTAGAAGATTTGAATCCAACGAACAAAAGTGCATAATTTTAAATGAGACTCTTTCTTGTCTCAATCGTCAATCTGAATATTGTTCTTACCCAGATATAATTACGTGTGATTTTATAGAGTTACTAGAAATAAATTATATCGTAACGACTGCTTTATTTATTTATTTTCTGTAAATGTAAACAATTTATTTTGAACCTGTTTGAGTTATTTGTGCTTCCATCCACATGATCTGGATAGATTTTATGTACTCAAAAGGGAGGCCTTAATACTCTGAAATATTGAGTATTTGTAATATGAGTACATATAGAAAAGTCGAATATACAAAGTTAAATGGCCGACCATTTTTTTTCACACAAAACTGATGTTCAAAATCTTTAAAAAATATTTATTGACAATAATTTTTCAACCAACCTACGGATGTATTTAAAAGAACCATTTTTGTTTTACGTGCTCTAGGACCAATGTAGTTAATCTTAGCCGAGACGGCCGAGATTTTCGGTTTCGGTCCTTGGCCGAGACGAGTCTCTTAATCTCGGTTAGACAAGATTTGACCGAGAAATTCGTCGAGACGGCCGAGACAAGCTTAACATATGGAAATCTAGTAATAAAAATCAAATCCAACCCAAAAAACTTTTTATTTTTTACTTTTTCTTAAAAAATGGTATTGTTTCTTTATACCTATACAAGCTTAACATATGTCAAAATATTTGGCATATATATTACGTGTATAAAATTTAAAAAGAAAGACTCTGAGATTTCATCGAGAATCTCTCTGAAATAAAGTTATCTCATGATCGAGACCCAGGATTGTCTACATTGGCCATGACTAACAACAATTGGTCATATATTGCAAATTTGAAATTTTAAGAATAAATGATCGGCATACACCAAATAAGTGATATACTTCTCAACTGTGTCGCCTTTCATTGACATCCACCCAAGAAATATCATTGGGTAGTCTAAAAGACATTACCTACCATGTTTTAGGGGAAGAATCTTTCGGGGTTGCTTGATCTATAAATACATGTTGATATCCTATAATTTTAAATTAAATGAATCAGTGTCAGGTACATGACTGCTTGAAGATCAACAATGTGGATGAAGAGCTAGGGACAATTAGTAGTGTACCTGAATTGTACGTGGGGGAATGACTTTGAAAGTCTAACAAGAACAAACATGGGGTCCATATATATTGATAATGGGAGGGTATCAAGTACACCACCAAATTTTTTGTTTTAAACTGTAAGACAATCCTTGGATGATCTTAATTAAGATTCCAATAGACAGGGATAAATAACGTACTACTTGCAATTACTTAAATTATATCCAATTGATAAATATAATGCGAAAATAAAAGTAAAGCTAGACATCAGAAATTTGTTAACTAGGAAAACTGCAAGTGCAGCAAAACCCCCAGACCTTATCTAGTTTGAACACGCCTCTAATTAAGCCTTTACACCATTAGCCAACTAACAGACTTCGTACTGGATGTAATTAAGGAAGAATATACCCTCCAAGTTACTCTTCTTCAATCGTGTTCCTTAACTCCCGTGAGTTTAAGCACATGAATCCCCTAGTTGAGAGTTGTTCCACATTCCTTCATGAAGACTATTGATAAGTATATTTTCTCTATATTTTTCGTGTCAATTTCATGCACTTATTTGCTTGATATCTTGTGAATTATTGTATATTACATTCGTTTTGGGTATTTATCTTTTATTAGGTGAAATCATCCAAAAAGAGTGAATTGGCATTTAATTATACAAGAGAATAAGTTATACAAAGGAAGAAAGACCAAATACAAAGTGTAACTCGTCCAAGTCTAGGATTTCTTCTCATCATCTTGTAGAGAACAAAGAAACGAATCCAAAGTCGAAAGAATAAGGTCATTCCGACGTCGTACGAAGAAGTTATGGGCAAAAAAAGAAGTTGGGTTTGTCAGTTCCGCAGAACTGACAGTTCAACAAGTTTAAAATAACAATTACCAAGGGCGCCAACGTTTATTGCTCAGGGCTTCCAAGTTTTGAATACTTATAAGAGTACCATCTCTTCTTCTCGGGGCAACCACCATCTTCCTCAAACTCAAAACGCAAAAAAAAAAACTCACACACTAAGGTTCGAGTTTTATTAATGGTAGAGAAAAGGAAGAACTCGAGCTAGGGTTCATATTCAATGGTGAATGTGATTCAGTGAGGGGTTGTTGATTGATATTGTGTTTGGAATGGAGTTTCAGTAATAAGTGGTTCATGGCGGCAGTGATGATGTTGGTGGGTTTGCTGTCAACGTGAATGATGAGGATAAAATCAGTGAGATAATGATGGCAGCGCTGTTGGCTAATGGTTGATGGTGGTGACGTTGTTGTTAGCTCGAGCGAGTGAGGGATTCGAAAGAAATTTACGGCAGTTGATGGGAATGATGTTTTGAGAAGCAGGAAGAGACGTGATAATAGTGAGTTGATGATGAAGAACGGTGGTCGATGATTTGTTGTGATTGAAAAATGGTTGACGATGATTGGCGGAAACAAATATTAAGAAGAGTTGTTTTCTGTCAATGGTTTTGATAAGGTAGAGATTGAGATGGATTAGTTTGAGTGTGGCTTACGGAGCTATGTGTAATGTAAGGGTGGCTCCCGCCTCCCCTAAAATTTTAGAAATCTACATTAGGTAGCGTTAATTCTCTTAATTTTAGGAGAAAAATCAATTACTAATCACCCTTAAAATTATTTTAACTATATTTAATATTCTTTAAAAGATATTTTTAATATATTTGTAACAGTTTAGCTAAGATTACGTGAGGATAAGTTCTTTACCACTTTTTTCTTTTGACGTTTTTGTTTATAGTTATCACTTTATTAAGTTTTTGTTTACGTGAGGATTACTATTTTTAAATAGAAAACAGTAAAATAATAATAATATAAAATGAATAATGGAGTAATACAACAATAATTTGATTTTTGTTGTACGGAGATTAAGTGATTTTATGATCTCGAATGTGTTTTCTTTTCTAATTCTTTTTATTACTTTATTTTTAGATAATTGAGTTGAAAAATAAATTTCACATTGTCAACTAGATTTTTTCCCTTATATCTAACATCTTGAATTGTGTATAATATAATTGTTTGTGATTAATATGACGTCTCAAATTAATTTACTTGGAAATTAAGAGTTAATTAATTTTTTATGAAATATAAGATCTTTGTAATACATTAGGAATTGTCCAAAAAATCAGTACTCATACTATTCTAGGTAGATATTATGATCAAAATAGTAATTCGTGTTAACCCCGAATTGGGATGTTGGGGTTTGATGATTTTAGAGATTGTTGAATTTTTGTGTAGGTTGTTTGCAAGAACAGGTACCATGATAGTAAATGATGGTGTGAAAATTAGGTTAGAATCAAAGCAATGATTTAGTTTTACTTAGTTTACATATTAGTTACTGAGGTTAGAGGAATTAATGTTTAAATAAAATGGTATTAATTAAATAATAAAGTATATATTCAGATGATGGTGTGGACAAGGCTAATTATTGATATGCATTGTAAAGGTTTGCGTTTCAAAAAAATTGGTTAAGCCCCTATGTTAAAAAAATCTTGGCTCCGTCTATTCATGGAGGGATTAATGTTGCTCGAGGGATTAGTTGAACTGTTACAGGAAGTTGAGGGTTCAAGTGATGTTGTCGTAGAGAGTTCGATAGGGTCAGAGAGAGTTTGAGTAACGTAAAACGAGGAAGGTTTGAGAGTGGTCGAGAGCATAGCAGAGTTTATAAAACTCAGAAGTAAATTTTCCCCTCGGATACACGAGTAGTCGAGACAAAAACATAAAACTCAGAAACTTTTAGTTTCCGCGAAAGCCAGTGTATCCGAGGGAAAATAAGAAAACTTAGAAGAACAAAATTCTCTCTATCACCAGACTAAAGGTGTAAATTGGAGTGAGCCAGTACATTTACGACACAACACAACACGTTAAAATTCGAGCACAACACAACACGTGATCTGGCACGACACGATACAACACGTTAGCTTAATGTGTTGTGTTGTGCCAGACTAATATGCACATTGGCACGGCACAGCATGCGGCACGGATAAGCACAACACAACACGTGATCTGGCACGACACGATACAACACGTTAGCTTAATGTGTTGTGTTGTGCCAGACTAATATGCACATTGACACGGCACAGCATGCGGCACGGATAAGCATAACACGGGGCACAACATGACACGTTAAGAAAGCACGTCATAACATGCATAAAACACTACACAAAACGGTACAATACATCACATTTCATTATTATTTCACTAAAGAGTTTTATTCTTGCACATATATGACATTTTATATTTGTTATGTTAACGTATTTCTACAATAATAAATATAATATCTAAATATCTAAAAATATTTTCATTTGGAAATCATAAAATAAGCGGGCTGACACAACATATCAAAGTTATTTTTCTGGCACAGCACGGCACAACACGTCGTCTAGCACGACACCACACAACACAACACACAGCATGCTAAACACGTGACTTCGTAGGCTATGCTGTGCTGGGTCGGCATTTACACCTCTACAACAGACTGATCGAGGGAAAGAAGAGAAAAAAAATAGGTTTACAGTGTCAGTTGGCTGGAACTGACAGTTGAACAAGGATGGGTTGGGCTTTAAGAAGCTTTGAACGTGAGCCCATTAACTACTTTTGCTATTTTTTTCACGTTAAACCATGGCCGTGACCTACAATATATTGCGACCTATTTCGACCGGGACGATCATGGGCACTTCTACAACTTGATATATCAATTTAAAAGATTCTTCTTATTATTGGACTTCTACATATTCTTTTATCAAGTTTTTGAAGAGAAGAACACAAGAGGAGAAAGCTAGGGTTTTGAAGCGATTTTCATCACCATAACTATTTTTCTTCTATTTTATCATATGTGTATCATGGTTTTCTCTAATTCCATGAGTAGTTAAACTTTTTATTGATTGAAGATGAATTCTAAGTTCTAATACATGATTTTATTTAATAAAAAAATCTATTTTGAATTCTTCACGTGATTATTTTTTTTTATGCTATAAAGAATGTTTGTACTTGATCGATAGATTGTTTAAGTGGTCAACCAAATTTATTTATTATATTAATCCAATGCTAGTAACGAGTTAGGAGATAATTGTAATAGTCGAATAATTCCAACGCAACTATCGCTACCATGCCTCCAACAAGATGACTAATTGATCTCCTTTTAGATTAAAATCTAGGTAACAGAAATATCCCTCAAACTTAGAATGATCTTAGTCAAATATTCTGGTTATGGTTTATACTCTTCAAAACTTATAGAGATAGCTAATCAAATCAACCTCACTAGAATATTAACTTCAAATATAGATTTCGACTAACAAGTGTTGATATAATATTTTATATTGAGGGTATATACCGAATATTAAATTTAATTGATAATTCTTGAATGACTTTATATCAGAAAAGAAAGACCTTTAGAATAAACAAGAATCATATAAATGATAAAATTAAGATACAGGTTTGAAACCATTAAGATGATAGTTCAACCTGTGTTTCAGGATCCCCAAGTAAGTTCTTCAAAGTCTTACCATGTTTTAATATCAATAACCAATGGTGTTATACAACAATTACACAACGTGTAGGGGATTAATTGATATGTTGCAATATGTTCCTTATTTATAATTATTGATCAAGGCTTGCTTGATTGAGATTGAAACAAAGAGTTTCTTACAATTCAAGCAGTCTCAATCCTTTTCTGAATAAGTTTTTTCCTCGTATACAAAACTAGTTTTTTTCCTTAGTTAGAATTTAATATTCATTGAGAGTCTTTCCTACGTTTAGAAGTACGAGGAATTGAGTCTCAAGTAATTACCAAAGTAACTACTTTTAAAGATAGCTTCTAACTTGGTACCGTTAGATTTAGTTGCAACTAACTAAGTTAAGATACAAACTTGTCACTCAATTTTGTTTTTCTTTTAGTAGGAAAGATTATGTATTTACTGCTTGTACACCATATATGGTAACCAAAAACGTGTAAAAAGATTGCCTTGAAACAAAGAACAAAGTGCAAAAATTACAAAATTGAGTATTGGATGATTTGCTCTTTAGGTTCGCGAACTTAGAACCTAAACTTAGTTTCACGAACACAAGTGATAAAAAAGTGTCTAGGAGAATCAAATTCAATTTATGTTCCGGACTCATATTGCAAAAAGGCTACAATAGAATTTTCTTTTAACTTAGGTTCGTGAACTCAAATATGTGGATTGGCAAACTCAAATTACAAAAAACCCTTTAATAGAAAAGTTGGTAGACTTAGGTTCGTGAATTCAACTAAGTAGGTTCGCGAACCTATTCAATAAAAAAGTTATCGGTAGGAAAGCTACATGACTTAGGTTCACGAACTCAAAATATATGTTTGCAAACCTAAAGTTTTATAATTCACTAGATTTCTCTCTTTTCATTCTTGATTTTGAATCTTAACAAGCGAGAGCTTGAACTTTGAAACCTCATTATACTTAGTAAAATGCTAGGTCATGGAAAGAACCTTCTTTAATGTTGATAAGTGCATAAATTACATCGTGTTAGTGTCAATTCCATGTTTTTCTTAGCTATAATGTTTTCAATTTACTCGTTTTTATGCATGTTTTCTTGTTTATGTCATTTTATAGGTTAAATCATCTATAATCAAGGGAAATAAAGCTTTTCAAAGTGAAACACAGTGTAGTATTATCGTTGGGGGGAATATTCAAGAGCTTTTGATGCGTTTCAAAGGCCAAAAACATCAAATTCGGGTAATTGAAAATAAAATTCAAAAAGAAAATGACATTTTTCCGGATGAGTTGAGGCTGGTTGACCGTAGGCTAAATTTTGAAGTTGAGATATATGTAAAATAGAGGGTCGCATTACATACATGGTCGCTGCAATGGGATGACTTGCATAGTGAGCCCAAGAAGAAATTATATTTCCGCGTACATAAGAAATTGTTAGGC
This sequence comes from Papaver californicum, assembly GCA_023531435.1. NCBI lineage: Eukaryota > Viridiplantae > Streptophyta > Magnoliopsida > Ranunculales > Papaveraceae > Papaver > Papaver californicum. Next base: position 16,253 of record JAJJMC010008501.1, on the reverse strand, counting down.
TATCTCAGACAAGACTGACGAGTAAAGAATGAGGATCATTGGAAATTGGTTGATACATGTCGATGTTTAACTTCACCTTTGTAAAATAGATAAAATAATATGTAAGTCCCAAGGTCACTTTAGTTACACTATTTAAGTTTGAAAATAATAAGTGTTGTTGGAAATATGACGGGCTTTTCCATTCTCCTTGTTAGACGCCGCTCAGGAATGGTTATACTATTTACCTTATGGCAGTGTCACAACCTGGAATGGCTAGAAGAAAATCTTCATAGAGAGGTCCTTTCCTGCATCAAAGACGACTCAAATTCGGAAAGATATTTGTAGGATTAAACATATGGCAGAAGAAACATTGTATGAATGATGAGAACGTCACAAGAGATTGGTGGACAACTTCTCGCACTACCAGTTCAGTGTGTTATTGATAATTCAGTACTTTAACAAAAGTCGCAAGTGCCAAGAATCCTCTCGACGTTGCAGGTGGTGGTACATTATTGAACAAGAAAGTAATACATGCTAGAGAGTTAATTGAGAACATAGCAACAAACTCTCATAATTTTCAAATCGTGAGTCAGGACCATTTGTCAGAAGAGTTAATGGAGTGAAAAAGTTACTGATCTTCGTTAAAAAAATGGATAATATGGCAGCAATGATGCAACAAATCGTAGTTGTAGTAGTGCGATCATCTCCCCAAATTTATAAAGAACACAATGATCAAGCCAATATTATTTTCCAAAATCAGCAGAGACAACAATATGATCTTTATTCCAACACTTACAATCAAATGGATTCCAACAACAAATACAACACCCAAAACCAGCTCAGAACTAAGAATCATCAGAGATGCTTTTCATGATAAAGAATATAACATGATATTGTCAATGATGTGACATTGAAAAATGGTGCATGAACTGTGCAACCAGAAGGTGCTGAGAAAAACACAAACACTAAGGTACCGGTTTTGGAGAAAGAGATTAATAACTCTTCTCAAGTACCTAAAACAAACTCTAAACCTCATGTTTCACCTATGTTCTTGTTTTTCCTTTACCTCACAGGTTTGCTAACTCTAAAAAGGTGGAACAAGTTAAGAAGATCTAAGACATTTTTAAGGAAAATTCATGTGAGCATACTACTTATCGGTGCATTCAAACAAGTCCCCAAATATTCAATATTTCTGAAAGACTTGTGTACCAATAAACAAATACTCACCAGTAACTAGGTATTGAGTGTGAGGGAAAATTCTTCTGCTATCTTGCAAAAGAAACTCCAACTAAAATATAGAGACCCCGGTAGTTTTGATATTCATATTGTTATTGGTAATACTAAGTTTGATAAGGAAAGGCTTGGTTAGGAGCAACGGTGAATATCATGCCTGCATCTTTATATGATTTTCTTAATTTAGGTTATCTGAAAGAAACTGGAATTATTTTATAATTAGATGATCATTATAACGTATACTAGAGGTATTACTGGAGATGTGCTTGTGCAAGTCAATTAACTAACTCCACCATGTTTTTGTTTGTTGGAGTGACAGAGGGATCAAATGATTCGTCTCTACCCTTACTACTTGGTCGTCTATTCATGAGCACGGAGAAAACCAAAATTAGCGTTCATGGTGGGACGTTAACAATGAAGTTTAATAGGGGAAATAATACGTTTATACATTTATGAGACGATGTGATACCCTAGTGATGTCCATTCTTGTTACTCCATTGATGTGATTGAATATTTAAATCAATATATGTTTGATTCGAGGAGTGATGACATTATAGACTACTATCAGGAGGAACGTGGGTTATAAAGATCTTAAGGATCCGAGAACCAAGCTTAAATTAGAGGACGAGTTTGAGGAAGTCATAAGAGATCTCAACTCTTTGCAACAATGCCCGTCTAGTCATGATTTTATTTTTCTCTTTACAATGCACTAATGAAAAATTATTGACATCTATCTTGCAGGCTCCTAAACTAGAACTAAAGCCTCTTCCTGATCATCTAAAGTAGATGCATTTGGGTAATAATGAAGAGTTGTTGGTAATAGTTTCGAATGAACTAACAGAATTGTATAAACAAAGGTTTTTTAGGGTTCTACGGAAGTATAAAACAGTTACTGGATAGACAATTATTGATATTAAGGGAATAAACTCTATTGTTTGCATACATAGAATACTACTTGAAGAGGGTGCAAAACCTATAAGAGAAGATCAACGTCGTCTGAATCCTCCGACGATGGAAGTAGTGAAAAAGAGAAACTCAAGCTATTATACGCGGGAATTATCTACCCCATCTCTGATAGAAATTGGGTGAGATCGATACAAGTAGTACCAAAGAAGTCGTATTCAATGCTGAAGAATAAAGACAAGGAACTGTATCCCAACTTGTGCGCAAACCGGTTGGAGAGTTTGTGATACCCGACCCCAATTTTAGAGGTATTTGTGTCATTTAACTCGTGAGAGTAAAATAGTCTTTTTACTTTAAAGGGGTACTTTACTAATTTTATTTGCTAGTTATGATGGTTAATTTAATATAAGGGGAAAATATGGTTTAGTCCAAAATAGGACTAATATAGACTAGTTAGTCCTTACCCATTCAACTAGGTATAAATTAGTCTTTTATTTATTTAATATATGGCAAGTATACTAATAACCCTCACGATTTATAATTTAGTCCAAATATTTGCAGTGTAGTCAAAAGTGACTCATGATGAATGTCAATAATTTTAAATACTATAAAAGTAATTTAGAAACAATTTATTTTTCGAACCGCTCATTCAAAATTCGTAAACTTTATATATTTGGAAAGATCTTTCTGAGATCTACAAAAATACACATATGCCTATAAAATTTTTATTTTTAAATTTTTTAATTTTTGCTTCATTGTTATTTGATGTGTACAAAAAAGTACATATGCACAAAATTTTCATAAGCTTATGCAGTCATTTTTTCACATGTGCACCACTTTGTACACACCTACAAAACATGCATGAAGTTCATCATTCATACAATCATACTCACACTCGGACCTTCTTTTTCATGGGAATTACATTGGTGCACCAGTTTGTACACCCTCTACAAAAACATGCATAAAATTGATTATTCATAACCACACACAAACCTAGTTTTTCATGGGAATTACACTGGCGCACCAATATGTACACTCATGCAATGCATGGATAAAACCGATTATTCATAACAACACACAAACCTACTTTTTATGGGAATTACACTTTTATGCACCAATATGTACACCCCGGCAAAACAAGCATAAAACCGATCATTTATAACCACACACAAACCTATATTTTCACGGAAAATACACTGGTGCACCAATATGTATACCCCTGCAAAACATGCATAAAATCGATTATTCATGACCATACACAAAATTATTTTTTCATGGGAATTGCACTGGTGCACCAATATGTATACACATACAAAATATGCATAAAACCAATCATTCATAAGCACACACAAAACTACTTTTTCATGGGAATTACACATGTGCACCAATCTGTACACACCTAATATACATTAAATCGATCGTTCATACCTACACGTAGACCTATTTTTTCATTAAAAATACACTGGTGCACCAATATGTATACCCCTATAAAACATGGAACAAATCAACCATATTCACCTGTAAACGAATCAATTTCATGGAAATTACACTGGTGCACCATTATGTATAAACATAACATGGAAACTCAGAAGGATTTGAACCATCAACCTCCACAACCCTCGTAATAGGCTTGAGCACTCTACCATCTTGAGCTTTAAGCTTATGGATCTCTAAACATAAACAATAAAAAGAATCAACATGTGCACAACTATGTATACATGTGTAACAATCAATCATAATAAAAAAAAAATTATTCAAATTTCATATTCATTTCAATAATTATCGTTCCCAAATCAAAATCATTACATAGTTCAAAATGTGATTCAATATCTGATTTAATGAAATTATACAACCTATTCAAATCTTTCCAATCAAAATAAATTTCAATTAATAATAATTTGAGATGAATTTGTGAGAGAACTAAAACCTAATTAAGTATAAATGAATCTAAATAAAAAAAAATATATATAAAAAAGAGTATGAAAATCGGAATCACTATCACCTTGTGAGTAATATGCTGAAAAACATTGAATACATGTTGCATTTTAAAGATTAAAAGCATCAAATAAAAAAGATAGAAAACAGAACAAATCTACAACAAATAAAAAAAGAAAAAGAAAAGAAGAAAAAATCTTTGTAATAAACATAACCAAAGATCAAAAACCTTACATGAAATGAGAAATCATGAAGAACAAAAACCCAAATCATCTTTTTTCTCTCGCCAAAATTTAGGCTGTCTCTCTCTTTTCTAATGTATATACAGAAACCTAAACATGCTATTTAGGGTAATATGGAAAAGTATGATTTTTTGGATTGGGAAAAATTTATCCAAATTTTAGACTAAACTGTTTATACGGGAGAATTTTGGACCAATGACATCACCACGATCTAAAATTTTATGTTGTGATACAAAATTCACTATGTAATTCCTATTGGCCCGAAATCCTTCCTAACCTAAAAAATGCTGCATGCCCCAAAATTACTTTGAGACTAAAATTTAGCATCTGATCCAAATTTGTTTAGCAATCTAACATCTACGTGATTCCGAATCTTGTCCCAAATTTTGCTATATGACACTATTTTCACATAACCCAAGCCCGCAATAAAATTTGCGTCCTGACCCAAAATTAGCACTAAGACCGATAATTTGCATTTAAGTCAAAATCTATTTATTGTAAAATTTTGCGTGGTGAGCTAAAATCAGCACTATGACCTGAATATCCCATTATGAACTCAAATCTGTTGTGAACCAAAATATGCCCAGTTGTAGATCTGGTTTGTGACAGAAAATATGCCCAGTGATCCAAAATCCACATTGTGAATCTCCAACTATAGCCATTAGTATGCCACCCGGCCCAAAATTTATTGAGTGCCCAAATTCTACGATGTAACCCAATATCAGTAGCTATAGTGTAAAATCTACTTCGTAACCAAAAATTTGCCATATAAGCCAACCTAGATTAACTAGGTATTTGGTGGCTTGGTGCACAATTGTATGCTCTTGCATCGTATACTTTTTTTTTTTTTACATTTTGAAACCTCTCTCATTAACCTTATAATGAGATCTTGCATCATATACTAGCAATTAAGTTGGAAAACTTGAATTATTGAGGATGAAAATGGAAAAGATAACCCTAGAATACAAGGTAAACGACCTTGATATTAGAAATTATACCATTAAAATGGATAAGTGATTCAATGACAAATATATCCATAATAAAACCAATAAGTTGACATTGTTGTACAAGCCATTTTTTTCTCTCGACTATATAACCATTTAAATCAGGTACGGGAAAAATCTTTTTTCCATTATAAGAAAAACGGGCTTCAGCGTCTAAAATCTTAGCAAGAGCTCAGAAACTTAGTCGCTTAAATAGTTTAAGCGTCTAATATTGCAACTGCTAGAAATTTTGGCGGCAATAAACATGTGTCCACTATTATTTAGCAACGAAAAGGTATACTTAATCGCTAGATCCTTTGTTCAAGTAATTTATAGCAATTAAAATAATGATCATGTAGCTATTTACTTTGAGGCACCGACTCGTAGCAACAACAAAATAAATTAGTTGCTCAAACCTCTGTCAGCAACTAAGTTTGAGCCACAACCAAATATGTTTAATTGCTAGATCCGTTTTTCAAGTAATTTATAGCAGCTAAAAGTTGATCATGTAGCTATTCAGTTTGAGGCACCGACTCGTAGCAACAACAAAATAAATTGGTTGCTCAAACCTCTCACAGCAACTATGTTTGAGCCACAACCAAATATGTTTAATTGCTAGATCCGTTTTTCAAGTAACTTGTAGCATCTAAAAAAGTGATCATGTAGCTATTCACTTTGATGCACAGACTCGTAACAATAGAAAATGAATTGGTTGCTCAAACCTCTCTCAGCAACTAAGTTTAAGCCACCACCACACGTTCAAAAGATAATTATTTGGTAAAACCTTTCCCAGCAACTAAGTTTTAGCCGCCACCACCATTTCAAAAGAGAAATCAGTTTTTGAAGTAGACATTTGAGAACTTAGTAGTAATCTAACAATCTTATTAGGATTTGTTTAATAGAAATATGAAAACTTGTTTGAATCATTGTTTTGATTCAACAAATGTTTGGATACTCAAATTGAAAACAAAAATTAACGTGAGTCAACTAAATTGATTATAATTTAATTATAACATTTTTTTGTTTCGATGTGTTTATCAAATCTGTTTTATCTTTTAATAACAATTTATCTACAAATTTACCATAACGAGTAGAAATTCGTTGTTAAAAAATATAAAGTTTTGATCTTATCTTTTGTACTCAGTCCGATTTATCTCAATTATCGTACCAAATAAAATCAAACAAGCAACCTAAAGTTGAATAAGAAATAAAATTGATTGAGCACATAAAACGTGACAGACAAAAGTTTCTTTTTGCTTTTGATGAAACACAGACAAGAGTTTTAAATGTCTGATTTTATTCCTGAAGTTTACATGACAAAAGAAAAACAAAAAAACATGTAATCTGATATTGGCCAGGACAAAATATAGGAGAAGCCGAACAAGCAGAATGGGTTAGGTCTTGTTCTCAGATTTAGAAGTAGTTGGTTTAGAACTTCTTAAGGAAGTCAGAGACTTTTTGAACCTTGGTCCCAACATCCTGCACAAGTCCTTCGTTCCCCATCAAATACTTCCCAATGATATGATGACATTGTTTCACATGTTCCACAATGTTGTTCAGTTCTTCCATCCCCTTGAACATAAACATGTCTATTACCTACATTTCAATGAACAAAATAAAAGGAAAGTAAGTAGAGATCAAGGATAGTTACGCTCTGCTGATAAATGAAGACCCGAATGATGAGTACCCAAACGTCAAATGTTAGAATTGAGAGGTTGAATAGAACAGATCCTCCCAACTGCATGGAAAGAACAAACATCGCTTGAAAAAATGTTGAACCATGATGTTATATTCTGATTCAGTCTATCACACCTTAAAGAAGTGGTACTCAAGCATGAACAGAACTCTGTTTGTGTTGTGAACTTGTTTGATACCCACTCGAAGAAAGTACACTAACATCAAAAAGGATACACCTGGCATATGCTCACAAGCATTGCAAAAATACCAAGCATTACAAGAAGTTGAGTAAGATCTATTTTGTTAACATAAAATCCTGCATATATCGAGGAGGAAACACAAGTTATGCGAGTAAATGAAATCAACAAGTTCTTTATCATGACCACCAAAAACTGTGAAGGTAAAGAAAATCACTATAGCTGTCGACTTATCATTATTGTATCTTATGGATCTTAAGAAAAAATATGATATACCCTAGACAGATCCAATAGAGTCTCACAAGTGATAATCTATGAATGAAAATGAGCACAAGATGATTTCTGACCCCTCCAACATTACTCGGTGCATAACCAAGCGTTCCAGCAATGACAAGCACGTCACCAGAAGAGGAGCCGACCCACCTGGAAGCGATTTCAATTAGTACTTGGACAAGTGACTAAACAATGTTGTTTAATTCATTGCAATTCTAATTATTAAAGCACTTGTAAGATCATACCTACAGTTGGGCTACTTGCTCAGTGATAGGTTCTACAATGGTGCAAAACCAGCAACAGTATCTTGTACACAACTATCCTCTAATTTTCACAACACATTCAAACATAGCACAAGACTTCCACCATATACATGAAAATTCAGGAATATGTGCTGGGAACATAGTCTACTGTATGCCTTATACTTGCAGGATCATAATGGAATTTTAACCATACATTCACAACAATATCAGGGACATGCTATAAAAATTTGAGCTAAAAGTGACGGTTAGATTATGAGATATGTCCATATTTGAGCGAAATTTTAACCATACATTCCCAGATATGCAATGCACAGATTTGATAAAGTGGGAACTATTGAAAATAAATTATGAGCAATGCAGGTACACTACATGTACATAGTAGGAAATGAGAAAAAATGGTGAGGACCACCAAAAAATTGAATTATCATACAAATTAGAACCTTGCATTCAGTACTTCCATGTTCCACTTACCTTCTCTATCAAGCACACACACAAAAACATAATGTTCTTAATATCATTATTACTGGCTCATCTTCCATTTCTCTGATTCTCTCAATCTCCCTCATTTTCATATCTCAAATTAAGACAGCTGGCTTCCCAACTATGCAACTAAGAAATAAGTGACGCATAATCTAACAACATTAAACAATGGACTAAGAAAAAGGATCAATTCTAACAGCATAATCTAGCCACATGTACATATCTCATTACCAGGCAAGTAACTATGGAATATGAAGCATTAGTGATAGTATTGTAAAAACGAACACCAATTATCCACTATCAAAACTTCCTAACTCGACAAAGAGCACAAATTATCGGATTACAAGTATAAACATCATGTCTACAGTGAACCATTTCATCCTATAGAAAGCCACCAACGCCTCATTACCCAATACTTTCTCTCCTGGACTTTTTTTATCAACCATGTTACACACACCAAGGTGGTTAGATGTAATCACATCATACATTATATATGTCCCCAATTGCAATCGAGCACCCAACAAAACTTACAGATATTATAATTATTGAAAGAGCAGGTACATACCCTATCAACTTGATTCCCAACGAGCATTTTACACAAGCTGGATCAGTGCAATATAAATACACATCCTTCGCCCATGAGCCTGACAAATTTGTAAAAGTTTCCTTCTTTGTCACATCATAAACTAATTAAACAAAAAGAAGTAGATGAATATAAGTTGACCCTTTCCGCACAATGTACAACAACTACACCAGAAATATAATAAAATTTATCCTTAGATCCTTTGCTCCATGCTCCACTAAGCAGATAACTGATTTGGTGACATTTTGTGAGCATTTTGGAGCAACTACAACCTGGTTGAAAGAAGCAGCGGACTCCTCTCTTAATACTGTTATTCTCAAATCCATTGCTCGCATCAGTTCATTCCTAGCAAGTAATCAGTTGACAAATTCATAAGACAAGTAGGAGATCGACAAAAAATTGTTAATAGAAATGATAACCATTGAGTCAATACCTTGTAGCATCAGACGGCAGTCACTTTGTGACCCACCTCTTTGAATCTAATAATACTGGGATGTTGTAAAGATCTATGGTTCATAATCTCTCTTTGCACATTCTCATCAATCTGCAAAAACAGATAACCCATATTAGAAAATCAAATTTCCAAAATTGGAATAGAAGAAGAAGAAACTTACTTGAGATTGACAGTAAGGAGAAGAAAACCAGGGAAAACAAAACACCCATTTTCATTGCTCAGTTTTTTCGTGAAGTTGGATTTTTCAGTATGAGATAATGTCAAGTTTGGGTTTTATCACAGAGATTGAGAGGGAAGAAGGAGGTAGCTGTGGTTATCAGGCCAAATAGCCAATCGAGGTGTTCAGAAAAGGATGAAGTTGCACTAGGTTACCAAATCTAATTCGTCGAAATTATCTTACCCAATCTGTTAGAAAATTCTCAGAGTAATTCTGTCAAAAGGTTATAAGAGAAGAATAACATCATAGATTTATGAGAAATAGAAATAAATGAAACAAAAATTGGCATTTGCATCTTCAAAAATAGACATGATTAAACAATTTTTTTCTTCCAACAAATACGATTACTAGCAGATTGAGCACCTTTTGGCTTGAAATAAATTACCTTTCCTTTTATCTTTGATTTATGAGAAAAATACAGTTTTATGTGGGTTTGTTTCAGAAAGACAGTTTGATAATGAGTTTCGAATAACTTCCATAACAAATTGTCCACGGTATTGATAAGATTCAGAGATGGGTTTGGTTCACTGTTGATTAAACACCCAGAGAAGTTTTGGTTTTTGATTTAGTTTCTGAAAGAGGGAGGTGAGGGGATAGTTTTTCACGCGAATCAAAACTGAGAGAAGATAGAAGCTTCGAGATTTAATATGTGGGATCTAGGTTAATAGAGAGTTGATTTCTAAAACGAGAGAGTAGGCGAGGGTTTCATGATTCAATTTTTTGGAGGAAACATATAAACTAGGGCGCGATGATTGCCGCACAAAAAATTGCCCCAAAATGTTTGGGCGCCACTCGAAAATTGTGGCGGCAATTCTTCCACCGTTGGATAAGGTGGTAATCTGTATAGTTTTTGTGTTCTATAAATATAACCGTGTGATTAAAAACTATCTTTTTCTATTGGGCGGGCATGTATCGTACGGATCAGACTTGTTGGTTTGGATTTAATTAAGTGATTCAGTGAATAAATCGGTCAAATTGAGTGTGGTTAGTAGATATTGGATGAAATTGAATGAGGTTTATGGATATCATGGTGTATCGATGAATACGAAAAGATCTATAAATAACGGTAAAATTGTATGAGGTCAAGGATATTGGTTGAATTTGATGGATAACGAGAAAGATTCGTGAATAATTACTGATTTTGTTTCTATGACGAGGGTCATTTGGTAAAATTGGTGGAAATCTATTAAAATCAACGGTAACTAGTAAAATCGAGTAAGGCCGATAGATATTGTGTAAAATTGATGAAAAAAGCGTGTCAGAGACGTGTCAAGGATATGTATAAATATTTACATAAGTCGATGCCAAACGAAATTTATATGTCTCCTTAATTCGTTTATTTATATGTCTCATTAATTCGTTTGAAGTAGACATTTGAGATTTTAATATTAATCCAACAACGTTAGTATGATTTGTTTAATGAAAACATGAAAACTCGTTCAAATCAATGTTTTGATTCACTATGAGCAAATGTTTGAATGCACGAATTGAGCAAATGTGGGTCTTTGTGAATCTAGCCTTGCTCCAAAATGCAGAAGCCTACTAGTTGGAGATTCAAATAATCTTGCGGAAGATATTGAAACTGGCTTGCTCCGATTGTAGTCATGTTTTATTTACTCAATGGAGATAACAAACACACGACGAAACGAAACTGACAACAATAAAGAAAGAAAGAGGGAGTTGAGGAAATTGTGACAGTGCAAAGAGTATTTCATTGTTTATACATACAATGATACAACCATAATTTTTATTTAAGGAAACACAACAAGTAATTTAAACGATGACTCAGCAAAAAGAGATAACCATGAATCTTATTAACTGATAGTTATTCTTCCTTTGTTTGATCTACTGAGCATTTAACCAAACCTCATTTTCTAACTAAGGAGGTAAAAACATAAATGGTGTGCTAGGTGACATATGTTCTATTACTATAAATTTTCTATACCAGAAAATGGAAAACAATTCATTTAGAATTGACCAGCCAAATCAATTTAAGACGTTCCAACTTGAAGAATTTTTCAATCACAATTAACTTTGATTCTATGCAGTAGGTAAAAAGATAGAGTATTAATTAAGTTGTTTCTATAAAATTTGAATAAGTACTCCTCTGGTGTTTGGTCTTTGTTTTTCCACTTTATGTATTGCTAAAACTTGAGCCAATGTTGGTCTTTGTGATGCATCTCTCTCTATGTCCCTTGAAGCAACAGAAGCTGTCTTTCTCATGCTCTTCAATTCCTAACTTCCTTCTATTCTCCTATCAACTGTCTCAAAAGCACTAGTCTGCAAGTTAGGTTTCACCTTCACACAAATTTTCCAATTAAAGTTTATTAAAAATATAAGATAAAATCGTACAATGCCATTTATAACTGGAAACTCCACTTATAAATTAACCTTTTTTTTTGGTTGAGATACTCACACAACCTCCAGAGTTTGCACAAGTCCAAGAGTTGAAGGGATACTTCCAGTAAGCTGGTTATCTTCAAAAAGCCTGCCCACTTAGTTTGATTAATACATTTGAAGAAGGGAATTATTATACAGTTTGTTGGTTGCGGCCTTAGAATTAATATTTACTGAACTTTTTTTAAGAAAGAAGGATAAAAGTAACTTACACATGTATCAGATTCATGTTTGAGATGAAAAGTTGAGCTGGGATGGTGCCAGTAAGTTGATTCTTGACGAAATGACTGTAAGTAACAGGTAAATTCATAGAGATCCTAATAAATAAATAACAGTAGTACTAATACAAAGATTACATTCGAAGTAATACTGCCAAAAGTTAGAACATACAAATGCTTGGTATGGGTTAGCATATCTAGACCAGGGGTGTTACCGCTGGAGACTAGGATGCTGCCGTCAAGTTTAAAACTTCTACAATCTCATCGGTATAGCTTACCATGTTAACCATATACATTTACTGCAAAGACAAGACAAGAAATTGCGATAATAACTCAAAAAATATACAAAAATGCATTGTCATTGGCAAACTTACAATACCTGTAGCAAGACGAAGTAATTTGTTCCTGATTTTTCCTCTGTAGCTAGTACTGCCGAAACCCACTTCAGAAAACTCAAATATCCCTTGTAAGAACCATCAGATTCTAATCGGTAAAATTTACAGGAAACAACACAGGAATTCACAAAGAAAACCTCCCCAACCAAACTACCAGAACCCTAACATTGATTTTCAAAATTAAAAAAACAAAAAAACTCCCAAAAGTTAACTACCAAATCAAAGAGAGCCCATTACAACAAATCCTTGATTTTTCCCCAATTCTGACTTTTAGAAAACAATTCAATTTCCTATTTTAAAGCAAAATCCACATCGTAATAAAAAAAATCCCTAATTGAAACATACTGAATCCCACTTTACAAATCTGAGAGAAATTGAAAAGATCTAATTTTTCTCTTTTGGATCTTCGATTTCAAAAAGAAAGAAAACGAAGGTGAAAGACTTTTCACGAATAAATCAGAAGTGAAAGAGAGGAATCAAAGCTTCAATATTGCTTTTTGTTTTAGTTTCTGAGAGAGAGGCGATGGATCAGAGAATTGAAACTGAGAAACAAAAAAAGAAGATGAGATGGAAGCTGTGAAAAGGTTTCCAAGAGTAGGCGAGAATTTATGCCTTAGGGTCTTAATCATAAAGATTAGCTAACATGAATTTTAGATTTCACCCCCAAAAAAGTATAAGAAAACGCGCCAACATTCCCGCCAAAGAAACCTCACCATTGGATAAGGTAGTAATCCTTGTCTCTATTGTGTTTTGCATGTCTCTACTGTGTTTTGCGTGTATAGCCACACGACTGGAGACTTTAGGTTTTCTATTGGCTAGCTATATATGATGCGGATCCTAAATATAGAGGCACAATCCATGCAGATGGAGTCAGGCGACTGAAATAGGTAAAATTGACGGGTAACAAACAAAATTAAGTGAAGTGGATGAAAATTCAGTTTGTATTAATAGGTAACCATATAATTAAACCCATGGAATCCATGAGAAACTAAATGAGGTCGACATATATTATGTGAATCAATTTATGCTATACAAAATTGAGTTAGGTCGAAGGATAACATGTGAATTGAATGATATTCGTAAATTCGATGGATATTATCTGAAATTAAGTAAGTCCGGGTGAGAAATGAATATTAGGTGAATATCTTGTTGTTCGGAATATATATCGGAGGTCAATATCTAGTTGTGTGAACCAAAATATGTTTTTTTTCATCTAATTAGTCTTAATATCTATACCATAACTCTAAACCTAGCAATGAAACCGTGAGATAAATTGAGTGAGGCCAATCGAAATTCCCTATGTCAACGGGCACTCGGTCAAAATGATGGATAATGGGAGAAACCGATCTAATTTGAGATAACCATATAAACTAATGAAATTCAGGAGAAATTGGTGAGGTCGAGCGATATCGGTTATAATTGAAGAATAAAGAGTTAAATTTGGTGAGGTAAATGGACTCTCGACAAAGTTGATAGATAACCGTAAAAATCGATGGAATCTAAGATAAATTGAGTAACATAGTGTCATCCATATATTCGACCTAATTTGACATCCTTAGAACTTCACATGAATTTATTCATATATACATATACAAATTCATCTGAATCTAAAAACCGTTTAATCTAATTGGATATTCTTATATGATTCAGTTCCATAAATATTTTTGGATCTGTCCTAATTGAGATTGCAAAATAACAATCTATCCCAACCTTCATTTCAAAACAAAACACCATTAAGGATAAACAACTTTAGTATACCCCCACACAACATTTTCACTACATGAAACTTGAAAACTCATACACCGAGATCCTTGTCGAGAAGCTTTGGCTTTCAACTATTAGGTATAAATTTTTCGTATTGATTTTAAAATATTGTCAATTAGGTAGATTCTCAAAATAATAGTTGTAAGTCAGAAGAATGAAATGTCAAGAGACCTAGACTAAGCATAAACCATCAACTGAAATCGTAACTAATTAATAAAAATTTATGTTCAATTTTATTTAATGAAAATAATTATTTATAATATTTAATTTAAGAAGAAATTACCACTTTATTATTGTAAATATGATTTTCTCCAGTTTCTTTGAGATTTAACTTCTCATGATGAAAATGCTCTTAAAAAATAAAAAAATGGCATGAAAATATTTACCACGAAGAATTATAAATTTGTTTTAGTAAAAAAGAACTACATATTTTTTGGTGTGCCTTAATCCGTATGAAGTGCTCAAATCAAATCTCTACCGTCCAAAGAAATTCATAATCCGTATGACTTAGCGTTATCACCGTCCAAAACTTTTTATATAAACTTATTTTCTCTCACTTCGCTTCTAAACCTAGTTTCATTTTTCCGCCTCCATCTTTTTCTTCCGCATCCATCTCTCCCGTTCTTCCTTTCTCTCTGGTTTAACCTAGTCTAAATGAGATAAAAAGTCAGTGGTGGGCTAAGATTTTCACATGATTTATGTTGTAAACTAATTTGGTTTTGTTTTATTGATGATGATGAATGAAGCTTTGAGTGCTGAAGATAAAGCAGATCTTGTTGGTGCGTAGTAACTTGTTTTGGAAACTTGGTTAGGTTTGAGGTTGACATGAGTTCATACGAAGGAAAAAACATCTAAGGTTCGTATAGATCTGATTTGCTTTTATTCTTTTTGTAGCCCTAGAAATTCGATCTATAGTTCACACTTCCATTATTAAACTCAAAAGAACAAAAACAAACCAACAAAAGTGAGACAAACCAAAAGAACAATCTTTTGGAATTTTTAGATCAAAGTTGTAAGTTTCATACACCCTTTTCTTCTTTTATATTATTCCTTACTTTCATTCTCTATGTCTATGAGTTCATGCAGTTTGATTAGACCCTTACGGAGGGTTTGACTATAAGAAAAGGTTGCTTTTTTATTGAATTATTTGTTTAGAATCTGCAAATTTTGATATGGGTTTGTAAGATTTCATTACAGGATTGATTCGTATAGCTTGATTTTGATGTTAATTTGGTGCAGATTCCATTTTTGCTAAAACTAGATTGGAGAAAAGGAATTTTTTTCGATCCTAAGATTTGGGCTTTTATTATTACAATGCGTGCACCATCAATTCTAGCTCAATGTATACCTAGATTAATGCCTCATGATAGGACCACTCATGCCATTACAAATGTTCCTGAGAGGGATCTTAATTTCCCATCACCAGCTGTTGAGATTGTTCCTTCAAAGGTATCTTTCCTGTACACTCAATTCACTTTTACGACTCTATTTTGCAAAATTGGGAAAAAATGTGGTGTGAAACAAAATCACTAAGAGTTTTTTTTTGGTTATTATATAGACAACTCATCCTTACAAGTATGCAGGGGAAAATGTGGAGTTGCAAGGTTTAAACATCTTTAAGGTATGCCAACCCCAGAAATAAATTATAATGGATTCTTGTTTATAATTGTTTCATAGACATTGGTAGTTGGCTTGCCAGTGAACTGCCAATTTGTTTTGTGGCCAGCTACTTACAGTATTATTGATGAACACTGGCTTTATCAAGTTCCTCTATATCAAGTTTAGTCGAGTTGTTTAAGTCGAGTTATATAACATGTGGATTTGTTCTTTTTGGTCTCTATTTGATTATGGACGCTTTTGTGTGGAAAAGAAGAAGACTCACAATCAACTAAATGAGGGTTAATGAATGTGGTCTGTCTGAGCTAATAATCGGTGGTTGTGGAAATGTTGTTTACAGTGTTAATTCGTCTATATTAGCAACTAGCAACTCCCTCTGGAAAGTGTATAAAGTGTTTTTTTTTTCTTGTGTTACAGGGAAGAGTTAGCGTGTCTGATATCAT
>JAJJMC010008497.1:0-10503 GCA_023531435.1 Papaver californicum | reverse complement strand
TGAGAAGAAAAATCCTACAGATGAGGTAGGTGAGAAGAAAAATCCTATAGATGAAGTAGGTGAGAAGAAAAATCCTACAGATGAAGTAGGTGGTGCAGAAGGAGTTGCATCACAGGTGAGAAGAAAAATCCTACATATGAAGTTGGGTGGTGCAGAAGGAGTTGCATCGCAGGTATCGTTAGCTTCAAGATTTCGTGAAGTTAACATTACAGGAGAAAATCCACGTGTTAGGCCGAATGACTGGCCTTACACGTGAGGGGGCGTGTTGACCGAATGAATGGTCACTCGTATATAGGTCCACGTGTTAGGCCGAATGAATGGCCTTACACGTGAGGGGGCGTGTGGAGGTTGGTCCTACATTGTTAGAAGTTTGACAATATATGATGAGTTTCCTAGTTTGAATAAGTTTCCTAGTTTAGGCTTAGGTTTAACTTTAGAAGTAGTATTCTTATATAGAATTCGTAGAGTTTTAGGAAATTGGCTTAAGGTTTGTGATGCCTATAAAAGGCACCAGTTATCATCTTTGTAAAACACCAAATTATTATCAATGTAGTCTTTTACTAACTCTGTGTTTATTCTCTCCTCTTTCTTGTTAGATCCTACATAGAATTTAATAAAACACGACCCAAGCTGATGCTAGGGAAGCAGCAGATGCATCCATCATGGAAGCGGAGGACGCAACTGTCAGAGAAGCGGAAGTTGTAATCTTCAGAGAAACAGAGGCCGCTGCTATCGTAGAAGCGGATGCCATAGCGTTCGCAGAGGCATAAAACATTTAAAGAAACACCTAGAACCTAGAAAACCTGAACAGATCCGATGAGACCATCCAGATGGCAGCGTTACTTGCGGCTGCACTACAAGGTCGAAAAGAATACGAAGATGCAATGTATTACCTCACACAGGAAAACAAAACTTTGAAATAACTGCTAAAAAAGGGGCAGCTGATGACTTCAGAATGATGACTGGATCAGGAAGGTGGATCCGCAGTTAAGGACAACTCAGCAAGGGTAGTCGGAGTAAGCAGCTGGTCGTCATCCCGGTTGCCATAGCAACAAACGACACAGAGACGTCTGAAAGAACAATGTAGGAGATCAAAGTTATGTACCTTCCACTTCCAGGAGCACAAACCTTAGCAAGATGGACGTGATGCTAGAGTAGTTGGATTTATTAAGGGAAGAGTTGGATAGCTTGAAAGCATGCCAAGGTGGAGAAGCCAGATTAGAAGAAGTTATCTGCGAGGCCCACAGTTCGCCATTTACGTCTTACATAATGAGTACTTTGATACCTCTTAAATTCCCACCGATATTTATGTGATATGACGGGAACAGAGACCCCAAAACACTATTGAAGTACTACTCTCGAACCTTAGCCCACTCAGAGATAAGTGATGCAGTCATGTGCCGCTATTTCTCATCCATCTTGAAGGGTGCAACACAGATATGGTTTGATAACCTACCCCCAAATTTGATCGATTTCTTCAGACAGCTCACTTAAGTATCCTTCGAGACGTACATATACAACATGACAACAAAAATCGGGTTGGACACAAAGGGGAAACTTTGAGAAAGTACACAAAGAGGTGGAAGATGATCGATCGGTCGATAGGGAAGATTGATCCAGTCATCAGCACCAACTGTTATAAGTACGGGTTGGATCGACAGTCGCGCATTTTTGAGGAATTATGGACCATCACACCACTTATCATCATTGAAGGAGAACTTCGGGTGGTTCAGGTAAAGTATATACAATTAAAGGAAATGCAGAAGGACAACTCAAGAGGGAAGAACAAGAGTCATAGAACTAATGCACATCGAATCCAGTCAGTAGAGCCATCTCCTAAGGGATTAAAGCGGGATGCGAATGTTGAACAACCACGAGACAACAAGAGAGCACGTCAAAGAGAGCGGGAATCGTACGCAAAAAGAGAAGGATTCAAGGACATGTAATAAATCCAGACTCGTTCGAATTCCAAATGGTCATTCTCCAAGGGAAACCAACCTGAAAAATTAAGAGGAAGTAAGGATTATTGCGAGTATCATGTGTTATATGGTCATACAACGGATCGCTGCAAAAATATCAGACACATCATCTATGATATGATCAATGAAAAAAGTTTGCAGGAGTATGTACTACCAACCATTCCGGCAACCACCGACGTGATCGATAAGCAGGTCCGATTACCGGATGGAAGGAGGTACGTCAACACTATAATGTATTTCAAACAATATGAACCGCCCATGGTAATGGACATGAACTTTGGGAAGATTGGATAGCGACCCGTTATTTTCTCAACAACGGACATCGACGAAGAAGTAACAACCCACAATGACCCACTGGTGCTAACTCTTTAGGTTGGTGACTTTAATGTAACATGGATTTTCCTAGACGGGGGAAGCTCCTTGAGTGTACTATTTTATAATGCTTTTAAGAAAATGGAGCTGAAAGATGACCAACTCGCCTACTCCAACTATGTGATTCACGGATTCATCGGAGCAGTATCAAAACCAAAAAGACAAATCACTTTGGAGGTAAGAGTGGGGCCAATAAAGATAATGACCAGGTTTAGCGTTGTGGATGCTCTTTCTCCGTACAACGCCATCATAGGCAGGTACTGGGCATATTGTCTCAAAGGAACAACTTCTACATACCATTAGTATCTTCGATTCCCGTCACCAAGGGGAGAAAAGGAGATCAAGGGAGACCAAGTTACAACCAGAGAATGCAGTGCAATTTTGAAAAACCTAAATAAGGAAAGGAACAAAGCAAGGCACAGGTCCAGGAAAGACCGAGCAGGAAAACAAAAGGTTACAGAACATCAGGCATACTTAACGACAATCGCGGGAATGAAGTTTGCGTCTCGGACCTGTTTGAATTTGGAGACCGGAACAAGCACTTCGGGAACCAAAACAACTGACAGTTCCACCAAATAGCAAGTGCCCAAGTCAAATATCTTGGCAGTAGAAAAAACCAAGAAAGTTAACATTGGGATAGTGGAACAACCAAAATAGGTGAAAGTTGACACTGATGCAACGTGAAAAAGAGTAGGAACTATTTGAGTTACTAGTACAATATCAGGATATCTTCGTCTTGGCGCATGGAGGATATGTAGGAAATAAATCCAAACATCGTCAGTCACCAACTGAAGATAAAAATGTTGCCACACCATTCCGACATAGACAGTGCAAGGTATCTCTAGAGTATCACCATACGGTGGAGAAAGAGTTGAAGAAGTTGTTAGACGCGGGTTTATAAGGGAAATAAAATATCCCACTTGGATCTTAAACCTGGTAATCTTACCAAAGAAGAACGATGGGTTAAAATTTGCATTGACTTCAGAAATCTTAACAAAGCATGCCCGAAGGATAGTTATCCTCTCCCCAACATAGACCAGCTTGTGGACGCTACTTCGGGTTATGAGATGTTGTCTCTCATGGGCAGACACTCCGGATACAACTAAATTACGCCAGTAAAAGAGGATCCAGAGCATACAGCCTTGTTCACACCAAAAAGATTGTACTACTATACCAGGATTCCATGTGCTGGGGAACCATGCCAAAGGATCATCGACGCAATCTTCGCCGAGTGGATAGGGAAAACTCTGGAGGTATAGGTGGATGACATGCTGGTGAAGATCAAGCGAGCTGGGAGTCATATCAAGGACTTACAAAAGATATCTAATGCCATGTGCAAGTATCGAATCAAGGTGAATCCAGAAAAATATACCTTCAGAGTGACATCAGGAAATTTCTTGTGGTACCTAGTAACGGAGCGCGGAATGGAAATAGACCCTGCAAAGGTCCGAGCGGTTGTGTACATGCCATCTCCGTCGAACCAAAAAGAAATACAGAAAATCAACGGGAGACTAGCATCTTTAAGTCGATTCATAGCCATATGGTACAAGTGCAAGCCGTTTTTCGACACGTTATAAAAGTTTAACAAATTATTGTTGGCAAAAGATTGCGAGGTAGCCTTTCAAAAGGTTAAGGAGCATTTTGATAATATCTTGATCCTTCAGAAGCCCGATCCTAACGAGGTGCTAGCCTCTATAGCGCAACAACACGCAACACGGTAAGCGCGGTCCTCGTTAGGACTAACGACAATGTTGAGCAGCCGGTCTATTATATTTGTAAGACTCTCAACTCTACGAAACAAAATTACACGAAAATCGAGCAGCTCATCCCAGTATTGGTATTCGCCACACAGAAGCTTAGGACATATTTTCTAGCGCACTACACAGATCGAGGCAGTGCTGAAGAACGCCGATAGAGTGGGGAGGATAGCAAAATGGAACGCACATGTTAAATAATTTAACATCATCTTTGAAATCCGGACAACAAAAAAATCCCAGATACTCGATGATTTACTTGTTGATCTGTATCTGAAGGATGAAGAAGAGGTAGACGATATACCAATAATTGAGGAAGAAGGTTAGAACACAACAGAAGTTTTTCCTAGGAAACGCAAAGAGATGGGAAGTATTTGTGGATGGATCATCCAACAAGGAAGGAGCCGACATCGCTATCGTCATCATCACCCCAACCGGAGATCAGATGGTTCATATTTTTCGCCTCGAGTTCAGAAAACACACAAAAAATATGGTGGAATATGAGGTAGTCATCCACGCCTTGCAGTTAATCCTAGAGATGGGGATCACCGATGTCCGGTTAACAAGCGACTCAAGTACCAAACCTCGGATGCAACGTTGAACGCTTACATGTACCTAACGCAAGATCTGGCATCACGAATCGTAATATTTCCTACATGCATCCTTGTAGAAAAGAAAACATGCATGTAGATGCACTAGCATACATCTCATCAATGCTGAAGGATGAGCAGGAAACTTATGTAAGGATAGGACGTGTGTGCGAGCCTTCTGTAAAATTGGAAATGGTGTTAACAATGGGGGACGCAGACAAAGACGTCGTGGAATTCATCCCGGAAGAGGAACTGGATGACGGAGAATCAGGTAATACCCCTCTAAAATAGCTAAGTGACGATAATACCAATAATTACCGATTTACAAATACTTATCTAATGAGACCCTGCATAGCGAGACCAAAACAACAAGGAAAATCCTGTCCAAATGGGTTAACTATGAGCTCCGAGAAAGGATCATATACCATAGATCGTTCTTAGGACCGTTATTAAGGTGCTTTTCTAGGACGGAAGGGGAAAAAAATACTTACGAACATCCAATATGGGGATGCTGGCAACCACATCGGGAGATGATCAGCGCACAAGGAAAAAATGGAAGGATATTATTAGCCACACATGATTAGGGATGCAACTAATCTGGCTAGGCGATGCAAAAAATGTCAAACATTTGCGAGAAAGATAAAAACACCCGCCGCAGATCTTAATTCAGTTCTTAGTTGGCCTTTTGTAAAATGGGGCTTTAGCATAGTAGGACCGTTGTGGAAGGGACACATAAACAAAAATTCTTGATTGTGGAGACCGATTAATTTACCAAGTGGGTAAAAGCGAAAGCTTTTTCCCGAATCCGTGATATCGATGTGTTCACATTTCTTTTCGAAAACATCATTTACATATTTGGCATTTCAGCAGTCATTGTCTCCGACAATAGAGCCTAACTCAGCAGAAAAAACATCAATATTTTAATTCGACGCCTTCCATATCTAGAAGAATAAGTCAAGACCGATATACCCAAAGAACAACGTGCAAGCATAGGCTATACCAATAAAATGATTGTCTCACATCTCAAGAAGTCGCTAGATGAGCACAAGAATAAATAATGTGAGCAACTCCATAACATGCTTTGGTCATACCGGACCACAAGACGAGAGGCCACAGGAAAATCACCTTTCTTGTTAACATGGGGCCAAAGAAATCATCCCCAAGGAAATAATACTTCCAACAATAAGAACCGAAGTGTGGGAGAGGAACCTCACTACAAACCTCCTGTTACAGAAACTAGATAACTTAAAAGAAATGAGGGAGACGAATCTGCAAAAAGATGGAAAACTACCAAAGAAGGGTAGCAAGTGAATATAACAAGAAGGTCAAAGTGCATAATTTCGTGGAAGAACAGTATGTGCTGCGTCAAATACCTCTTTACCAAAAGGAGCGGAAATGGGGCAAGTTGGCTCCATCTTTGGGCGGACCCTTCATAATACATGACATAGCATGAAGATGATTTTATTACTTGCGGAATGATGCTTATTTGAAGCCATATTACTTGTAACCCGGGGCACGACACAACCATGCTATTGTGTTCAGATTTTCAGAAGAGGGAAAAAAAAGCTTTAGGTGCAGAATGTTTCCATCTCTGAAGGAAAGAAGTGACAAACCTCATCAATTAATGAAAGTGAACTTCTTTATCTTCTTTGCGAACGATTCATTACAATTATTATATCATGTGGCCTAAATAATAGATCCCCAGGCGCATGCCTGATATCATTAAACATGATTAAAGGGTATAGTATACTCAGATACCATTTTGAATACCCTAAACACATGTCTGTAACAGGATGTAATAAGTGTAAGAACATCCACCCTAGATATGAGATGCCCACCATCATAACACATGTAAAAGGTCCATTTTAGCGTGCGTCACCCGATTCCCGGATCCCTCCTTTACGATTTGCCTGGTCCGGGATGGACATAACGGGGCGCTTGATCCACTACCATAATAGAGGTAGACATACTATTCTCATATACATATGAACACAGACCCATCCTACTTTTCGATTACTTACAATGATATGACACAGGTACGTAAAGGAGAGATTGTAAATAAAGGAAAGTGAAAAGGAAACAAAGGCATTCTTATTCATATGACAAGGGGCAAATATTACATCATATCTGAACTACGAAGTAAAGTCAAAAAGTATAAAAAGTAAAACATAACGTTTAAAAATTAATGATTATATTTTTCCCAGATATTATATTTAAAATAAGAAGACAGGGTACAACCAAAGCTTTCACAAACAAATTGAAATTAAACATCAAATGATAAGCTTAATCTTAAAACTAGTATTCGCAAACACCTCTTCAAAGGTGGTATTTAGTGTCATCTTTATCATTTCTTATACAATTCTAGCCCTTATTAATCTACCATCGATATTAAGTCCCCTACTTAATAATGAACAATAGTATTTCGCAGTAAGCACTAGATGGTGATAATGTGCTTCTAATAATTTTATAAGGTCAGAAATTCAAGAAGAGAAGAGGATGTACTTAGATTTGGTTTTCTGGGACTGAGATATAAGCCCCTTAGATTAACCCTAGTTGGGGTTAATAGATGCCAGTGTTTATGTCATGAATGCTAGTACATGAGTAGCCAAGAAGCATTGAGCATAAGTCTACAGGTGGGTTGCAATAATATCCTCCATGGATCTTTACATCCATGTCTCTACCACTGGTACCCTCTTCGTTGACAGTAAGGATACAATTCTCTTAGCTCTGTCATTATCGCCAACATCTTCAACAGTCGGCTACAAAGTCTCAACTGCTGAGTAGACTCATATATAATCTCTTCGGAAGAAATCTTCGTTGAATTCTTAAAAATTCAACACTTTATTTAAGAATAGAGAAATAGTCACTTGGCTTTGTCTCTTCCAGGCAATGTCATTAATGCATACTTGGGTCTTAGACTTAGACTCTCTTGTGAGCAAGTAGAAAATTCTGGTGCTTAAGGTTTGAGTATGCCGCGCCAAGTGCTAGTAGTGACGTCAGTATGGCAATAGTAGATAGGAGCTAGAACGCCCGGAGAAGATGTTTTGAGTCATAGCTGGAAATAGCAAAGTTGGCAATAGCAAAAGTAAACTGAGAAGCTGATGATAGGTCATATTTGAACGAAGAGGGATGGTGATGGAATCTAGTGCTCTTGTTATAGATTTGATCGTATCAATTCTTTAATTACAGAAGATCTATTGGCTTGATCTCGTATCAATGGAAGCACTTATCAACAGAGCTAGCAACAATATCAGAAGTTGAGACGACATGATCACAACAGTGGAGTAGTGGTGACACAAGTTTGATGACGTCTTCTAGTATGGTGAGATCTTCTTGGGAGATAAAGTGAAACCAAAGGTGATAGTATTTTTGAGTAGACAAGAGCCCGTGAGTGAGTGAGGTTTCTTTAAAGCTAACTCTTCTGAATCCCGTCTGGAAACTCTTGTTTGCACACTGTTCACTCTAGAAGTTGTTGAAGTTTCATACGATGTCGGTTTTCGATGTTTGACCCTAAATTTTGAAGCTAATCGACTAAGCTATCATATACAAAAAGAATCACTTGATTTAGAGTTTTCTCGGTCAGCCAATCATACAGGAATATTTGTGATTAGTAATCTCGTATAAATTTTCAGATTCTGTAGACCTTAGTGTAAGAGCCATATCTCCTAGCTCATGTCTTCGATTGTCGTGCCCTTATGGTATGTCATAATGATGCCTGTCGTATGTACAACACATTACTTAAGATATTTCCCACTAATTTAACTGGTAATATAACGGTAGTAAGGATCGTTCCCACAGAGAGCTGTGTAATTGATAGGTTATTTAGATTAACAAAACTAGAATAAATACTTAAAAGGGGGATTTGTTGATTAATTAACTAAAAAAAAAATAATAAGAAGAAGAAATAGATGATCAGGGATTCATTCTCCATTACCAAACTTTAGCTCAAGTAGTATACTTATATATCTTTCATTAGAATCATTGATCACCAATCATAGAATAACAGCTAGATCAATATTATCCCCAAAACTTCTTTTATCACTGGATACGAAAGCTCTCGACTACCAGATTCTATTCGTCTGAACCACCAAGTAGTATATCACTCAAAATGTAACCCAATCAAACGCTTTAGGCTTTGTGAATTTAGGTTGATCCCAGTAGTTAAACTCTTAGATCAAGGTCCACTTGCTGGTGTTGTCTTTACTCGCAATTGCTCCACAGAATCCATCTGCAAGGTCTCGTGATTTCAACTTATGTAAGAGTCAATAGATGATTACTTATCTCATAACTCAATACTAGCATTAGAATGATCAATATAATAATTTGGTTGTGCACCCAAACAATATAGAAATCAATCATAAACCTTAGATGTAGTGAAAAAAATGATAATAATTAAAACTCCAAATAAACTTGTATTACTAATAAAGCTTTACACTTAGAATATTGAATTCATCCTTAATCAACAAAAGGTTTAGCTACTCATATTACAAAGAAGAAGATGATGAAGAAGAATAGTGGTTTCTCCCTAAAGGGGTAAACCCTAGATTTTAGATGTGGGTTGTTGTATGACAGGTAGAAGGTGTGTCTTGTTTGAGCGTTGTATATCTTCTTTTATAGCTGATGTAATTTTAGAAGTGGTAAATAAAGGTTCGATTCTCGAACTTGTGAAGGTAATGATTTTATAAAATAATGATTCTACTTAACTCTAGAAAACTCCAGGAATAATAAAAAGACTAAATAACCTAAATATGATTTTTGAATAATTTTAAAAACACCAGGAATCAGGAATCAGGTAATTCTAACAACCTATGTGATTAATCGGATAATTCTTTTTAAATTAATTGAAGCACAAATAATTGCCAAAATTGGTTTTGTTATGCTAACAAACAGAGGTAAATCACAAGCATGGACTATCAAAATTAGATAACTAAGCATAATCCATCAAGCAAAAGCACAACTGTTGAAAGAAAACCGTTTTTACTATTCAAAACTATGCAATTTTAATGATAAAAGAATTATAAATAATTATTAGAAAATAATTAAATCACATAAAATTGAGAAAATTACCTTATCCATCATCCCAGTAAATAGACTTAGCTCATGGTGAAGAAAATTTGCTCAAAAGTTGATTTCATTGCTCAAAATATTGATTACAAGGTTGAATAACGCTGTAACAGCTGATTTGATACGCTTATATGCGTTACAGGAGAGGGTTCAGCTGTTACAGAAGAGTTTAAGCAACAAATGGTTCGAAGCAATAGACAACAGGAAAATTCAAATCAGCAACACTTATAAATGTTACTGAGTCTTCTTCTCCGGCAGTGATGGATGAAGAACAGCCGGCCGGTGCAGCAGCAGCTCGTCGGCGATGACGGAATAGTGACCGGAATTCTCTAAAATCTTCTCTAAGCTTTTGTACTCGATTCTCTTGGCTTCTCTTGGTATTTATAGATAGTAGAAACCCTAGAGAGAGTTCTAAACCTAATAGAACTCTCTAGAACAGCCCACAAATCCCAATCTTAATCGAAACCAAATTCCGGCCATGTTCATGATTTTTCAACTGATTTCACGGGATCTTTTTGCTGTTTCTCGATTGTTCTAACTTGTGTGGGATATCTACTAACATTTGGAACAATCTGGAAGCGAAAGAAACCAGATTTTCCGTTGATTTTGTGTTGCCAGTAAAGAACAGTAGAGCCCGATGAGTTGACCCGGTGACTCGGCCCGATCCAGCTCGCTGGGTTGACTCGCTGGGTTGACCCGCTGGGTTGACCCGATCCAGGGGTGCCCCAATCCAAAGTGTGGGTG
>JAJJMC010008488.1:0-11405 GCA_023531435.1 Papaver californicum | reverse complement strand
AAGACTACGCCTATGGCATAGTCCGATGCATCACACATGATCTCAAATGGCTGAGTCCAATCAGGTGCCTGAACTATAGGTGTAGTAGTAAGTAGGGTCTTGAGCTTCTCAAAAGCTCCTAAACAGTCATCATCAAAGGTAAATTTGGTATCTTTTGCAAGTAAGTTGCAAAGAGGTCTAGCAATCAGACTAAAATCCTTGATGAATCTACGATAAAATCCTGCATGCCCTAGGAAAGACCTGACGTCTTTGACGGTTCTAGGAACCTGAAGAGTCTTGATAATGTCTACTTTGGCTTTGTCTACTTCTATGCCCTTGGCAGAGACTATGTGTCCCAGAACTATTCCTGACTTAACCATAAAGTGACATTTCTCCCAATTGAGTACTAGATTCTTTTCTTTACACCTAGCTAACACTAGCGACAAATGATACAAGCACTCATCAAACGAAGAACCAAACACAGAAAAGTCATCCATAAAGACCTCTAGAAACCGTTCCACCATGTCAGAGAATATGCTCATCATACACCGCTGAAATGTGGCCGGTGCATTGCATAACCCGAAGGGCATGCGCCTATATGCAAAAGTGCCAAAGGGGCAGGTAAAAGTGGTTTTCTCCTTGTCTTTTGGGTCAATAACAATCTGATTATAGCCAGAGTAGCCATCCAGAAAGCAAT
Organism: Papaver californicum; assembly: GCA_023531435.1. Lineage (NCBI taxonomy): Eukaryota > Viridiplantae > Streptophyta > Magnoliopsida > Ranunculales > Papaveraceae > Papaver > Papaver californicum. The sequence goes on along the minus strand of JAJJMC010008488.1, from coordinate 10,729 downwards.
AATGGCTATGTCCAGCTAATCTTTCTAGCATTTGGTCAATAAAAGGAAGGGGAAAGTGATCCTTCCTTGTGGCCTTGTTCAATTTCCTATAGTCTATACAAACACGCCAACCCGTGGTCACTCGGGTTGGGATTAATTCATTATCCTCATTCTTGACTACAGTGATACCTGATTTCTTGGGTACAACCTGAACTGGGCTGACCCACTTACTGTCTGAAATTGGGTAAATAATACCCGCATCTAGCAATTTAAGCACTTCCGTTCGAACTACCTCCTTCATGTTTGGGTTGAGTCTACGCTGCATCTCCCTAGATGGTTTGGACTCCTCTTCTAAATGGATTTGGTGCATACAAACTGTTGGGCTAATTCCCCGAATATCTGCTATGGTCCATCCTAAGGCTTTCTTATTGTCTTGAAGCATGGTTACTAGCCTATTTTCCTGGTCCATATCCAAATCTGAAGCTACAATCACAGGTAAGGTCTCTGATGGGCCTAAGTACACATATTTCAGAGTATCTGGTAGCTGCTTGAGGTCCAACTTTGGGGGTTCTTCAAGGGAAGGAACTAGGTTTGACTTAGGGACTGGTAAGTGTTCGAACTTAGGTGTCCACCTATTGCTGGTGTTTAACACGGGTACTGAGTCTAACACAGTGCTCACCTCATTAATTTCCCTATCATCAAAATCTAATCCAAAGTGGGCTAGACATTTCTCTAACGGGTCTTCTATTAAAGTGTTTGGTAATGACTCCTGAACCAGAGTCTCTATCATGTTGACATTCTCTAAGCTGGGGTCATCTAACTCTAGTGGTTGATTACTAATGTTGAAGATATTCAGCTCAATCGTCATGTTACCAAAAGACAAATTCATGACACCGTTACGACAGTTAATGATCGCATTAGATGTTGCTAAGAACGGGCGACCTAGTATAACCGGTATCTGATTTTCTGGATCAGGCACGGGTTTGGTATCAAGCACAACAAAGTCCACTGGATAAATAAATTTATCCACTTCAATCAAAACATCCTCTATGACACCACGAGGAATTTTTACGGACCTATCAGCTAACTGCAAAGTCATCTGGGTAGGTTTCAAATCGCCTAGTCCTAGCTGGAGGTACACATGGTACGGCAGTAAGTTCACACTGGCTCCTAAATCGAGTAAAGCTCTTTCTACACGGTAGTTTCCTATCGTGCAAGCAATGGTTGGGGAACCTGGATCTTTGTACTTAAGAGTTGTACTATCCTGCAGAATGGAACTTACGTGGCTAGCTATGAAGGCCTTCTTTTGCACACTATGCTTTCGCTTTCGTGTGCACAAGTCCTTAAGGAACTTGGCATAGGGGGGAATCTGCCTAATTGCATCTAATAATGGAAGGTTGATAGTGACCTACTTAAATACTTCCATTATTTCGTTAAAATTAGATTCCTTCCTAGTAGGTGCTAACAACCTTGGGTATGGAGCTCTAGGCATGAAATCAGTTCTCTGAGGGGTTGCCTCAGGTTCGTCAGAGACTTTATCAGTCTCTTCAACTATTGGATCAGGGTGAACTACAGTTTGTTCACTATCAGGCCTAGTTACCTTGTTATCCACTACCTTACCATTTCTGAGGGTACTAATAGCATTCACATGACTGGATGATTTCTCACCAGTCGACATTTCATTAACTCCTCTTGGATTTGGTTGAGGTTGACTAGGGAACCTACCAAGTTCTCTCTCTCTCAGAGCCGCAGCAATGTCACTAACTGAATTTTGTAAGCTAGAAATAGCTTTTTCTAAGGTATGGAATCTCTGCTCATTCTTTTCGTCATTGCTGGGCTGAGTTGGACCAGCCGAATTCTTATAACTGAAGCCTGGAGGACCTTTAGCATTACTAAACTGACCTTGAGCTTGGCCTTTCGACCAAGAAAGGTTCGGGTGGTGTCTCCAGCCAGGGTTATAAGATTCCGAGTATGGGTCGAACTTTCTCTGGTTATCAAATCTAGTGTTATTATAAAGAGCAAAAGCCTGCTCTTCGAATTGGTTGGGCTCTGAACTACTGACTTGATTCATTTCGACCAGTTCTAGCCTTCTAGATAAGGCTTCTATTTGGGCCTTTGAATCGAAAGATCCTTCTACCCTATTAACATTTCCTCTTCCTAGAAGAATTGTTCTTTTCGGCTCTCTATTACTCTCCCACTGCTGGGTCTTCTCGGCGATATCCCTCAGAAGTTTCATCGCCTCAGCAGGAGTCTTACTGTCGAACCCTCCGGTTGACAAAGACTCGACCAAGGTTATAGATGCATAATCTAAACCGTCATAGAGGATTTGAACTAGCCTTAATTCCTCTATTCCGTGGTCTGGGCATTGGGACAATAAGTCATTGAACCTTTCTACATACACATACAGAGACTCTCCCTCTAGCTGGGAAAACGTGCATATTTTCTGCCTAACAGACGAAATTTTGTTCCTAGGAAAGAACTTCTGAATAAATGCTGAAGTAAGTTGGGCAAAGGATTCAATTGACTGAGGAGCCAAGCTATACAGCCACGACTTGGCTTTATCTCTTAGTGAAAAGGGAAATAGTCTAAGTTTAATAGACTCGTCATTCAAGTCTCTAATTCTGATCGTGCTACATATTTCCTCGAATTCCCTAACATGAAAATATGTATTTTCGTTTTCTTTTCCTAAGAATGATGGGAGCATCTGGATAATCCCTGGTTTCAGTTCGTAGCTCGCTTCAGTAGCGGCTAACTTGATGCAAGATGGACGTGAGGTCCGGGTTGGATTCAACAAATCCTTCAGAGACGTCATTGCTGACACAGTTTCGGGAGTGACTAGTTCACTCTCAGTTGGGTTCTCAAGGTCAAGATGAACTACAAGTCTTCCACTGATTAACCTACCTTGAGGGTCTCTATTCCAAGTTCGCCTTAAGGGCGTTTTTGGCATGCAAAAATTAAATCAAACACAATCGTGCCCTGACTCAACCAAATCAAACCTAAATCTAGCAAACAACAAGCATGATGGTTCCACTTAGATTGTCTCTAGACCAGCTTCTATTCTTTTAGAAGGCAACTGGTTACAATTTTAGCGAATCTCTCTGAGCGATCCGAGTTAAATCAAGTTGAAGAGAAACAGGAGAAGCTCAATGGAGCTTTGATACCCCTGTCTCTTTGGCAACGCTTCCCTGGGTTACAAGGCGGCTCTAATCAACTTTAATTTAATCTTCCTGCTTTTTGAGTTAAGCTAATAAGGAAACCAATACAGTCCTTCCAACCGATTTTCCTATAAGCTCGTTACCTTATCGGTCTCTTTCTAGTCAATATTTTAAGCTTAGGTTCGTGTAGGTTTCGTTTTCCTAAGGCGGGCAAGAAGGAGACGGTGATGAAATCTGAAACCTTATCTTGTATGGCCAGGCCTTGCCCTTTACTATGCAGAAATTAAGTTCCGTATTCAGTCCTCAGCATATATGCATACAAAGGCGTCCAGAAAACCCACTGACAGGAGATTCGTGGGTTGATCGAAATTTACCTCCCGTTCTTGACGGGCGACGAACCGTTGAAGTCGACTCGGGCCACTAATATCCTTTTTAATAGTGTGCGAACCCGAGGGGCCGAGACAATATCGTAATTGTCGTCCGTCCCTGCACACAGTTTGATATTCAAAATTACCCTTCCGTAGGGTTTAAAAATGTCCAAAAGTGTCCAAAAATAAAATAAAAATTACAGAATTAATAAAAACCCTAATACAATTTTCTAAACTAATTAAAACTAATTAAAATAAACTAAAAAAATCTAATTTTTTAAAAAAATAAAATCTTCGATCTTTTTTTTCGTTCTTTAAGCTTTTCCCTTTTTTAATTCCAAGTCTTTAGCTTTAACTCCAAAACTTGGGCGTAATCTCTTTTCGATCAAAATCGAACCTGTAGTCAAAAGGAAAAATACCAAAACAAACGTAAAATAGAACAAAGTAAAATAATAAAACTAAAAATAAAAACCTAAAAATAAATCTAAAACCCTAAACCTAAAAACAAGTCTGCGTCGGCGGCGCCAAAAATTGATGTGATTTTATAAAGTGGTAAATAAAGAGGTTCGATTCTCGAACTTGTGAAGGTAATGATTTTAGAAAATATTGGACTTAACCTAAACTAATAAAAATCAGGAAAATACACTAGAGATGATTTTTAGAAAATATGGAGAAAACTAGGAATCAAGATTCAGTTATTTCTAACAATCTATGTGATTAATCATGTAATTCTTTTTAACAATTTAATTCAAGTTTGCCAAAAATATGTTTCCTAAAAGAATAATTGTAAATCCTAAGCATGGGACATCAAGAGTAATTAACTAAGCATGACCCATCAAAAGAGAACACAACTATTTAATAAAAACCATTTTTTTCTAATTTAAATCCATGCAAATAATAATAAAAGAATTATAAATAATTATTAGAAAATAATTAAATCACATAAAATTGAGAAAAATACCTTATCCATCATCCCAGTAAATAAACTTAGCCCATGGTGAAGAAAACTTGCTCAAAAGTTGATTTCATTGCTCAAAATATTGATTACAAGGTTAAAGAATAGTGCAACAGCTGAACAGATACGTATATAAGTGTCACAGAACAGGGTTCAGCTGTTACAGAAGAGTTTAAGCAACAAATGGTTTGAAGCAATAGACAACAGGAACAGAGTTGTAACAGTGGAACAGCAACACTTATAAATATTACTGAGTCGTTTTCTTCAGCGATGGTGGGTGAAGAACAGTGCCGGCGATGCACCAGCAGGTGACCGGCGGCGCCGGAACTTCACCGGATTTTCTCTGAATCGCTCTCTAGGCTTTTGTACTCGATTCTCTTGGCTTCTCTTGGTATTTATAGATAGTAGAAACCCTAGAGAGAGTTCTAAACCTAATAGAACTCTCTAGAACAGCCCACAAATCCCAATCCTAATCGAAACCAAATTCCGGCCATGTTCATGATTTTTCAACTGATTTCACGGGATCTTTTTGCTGTTTCTCGATTGTTCTAACTTGTGTGGGATATCTACTAACATTTGGAACAATCTGGAAGCGAAAGAAACCATATTTCCCGTTGATTTTGTGTTGCCAGTGAAGAACAGTAGAGCCCGATGAGTTGACCCGGTGACTCGGCCCGATCCAACTCGCTGGGTTGACCCGCTGGGTTGACCCGATCCAGGGGTGCCCCAATCCAAAGTGTGGGTGCTTTGATCCATTTTCCCGGGTGCCTTGAACACTTTTTGAGCCAATTTTTCCACAAATCTTTATTCTTCTAATGTACCTACAAAAGCATAAAAACACGTAATTGACACACAATTGAATACTAACTCACTAGAAATTAAGGTGCAATTTAGACACTAAAATGTGTCTATCAAATACCCCCAAACTTACTATTTTGCTAGTCCTCGAGCAAACTACTCTAAAAATAAAGTAAAAATCCTAACTCACTTTCGCAGGAATCGCGACTACATTTAGCATATGCAGTAAGCCGTTAAACCCCTAGGTGTCCCTAGTGGACGAGTTTTGTCTCGTGAGGGTTTACAAGAGGTATACCCACAAAACCTGAATCTAGATTTTAGCAACACGTGAATGATTAAGGATAGACACTAAACAAGCTAGTTAGTTAGCTACTGAGCCAGCCGGCTATAGGGATCATTGCCCGTTATGGTCCAATCGCTGTACACGAGTGTTAACTCAAGCATACTTAAATTCATATCTAAGATAACAGAGTTCTACTCAGACAGTTATCTAACCACCCATCACATGAAAAGACTTAGAAGATGAAAGTAGACTGTAGAAGGTTGCAAGTGTTGACTGAGGCGAACGATGTGTCCCATATCTGTCTGAAGGTCAGTACCGAGATGAAACCTAGTGTGTCGAGATACTCCCCATTTATTTTCAACGATTACTACCAACTAAAATATTTACAAGTTCCCATGGATCCTGCGTTCCACGCTTGCTTAGGCGACGGAGACAGGGAGAACTTGAAAATACCAATACTATTTTTTTTCAATTTTTTTTTTCTAACTTTTTTTTTTTTTTTTTTTTTTTTTTTTTTTTTTTACCTAGTACATGTGTAATCCCATGGATCCTGCATTCCACGCTTGCTTAGGCGACGGAGACAGGGGGACCACACACATAACTCTAAAACAATAACATATTATTCAAACTGGGGCATGATCTCAACACACTAAATGTCATTCCAGCACTAATTAACACGTCGATGCTAGGACCCACCAATACTCTCAGAGAAACACGAAATTGCAAATAATAAAACAGAACGTGATATGGTGGTGACAACTATCATGTTATTTCTAACACCTGAACTCTGTCTCCTTTATGAATAGACCATCTAGCTGGGCACACCAATCCTTATAGCAAAATGGCTAAGTTTCCATCTACCTAGAGTGGTTAGTGTCACCCTAAATTGTTCACATGCTTCTAAATTCCAAATCTTATTAAACCTAAAAAGTCTCCCAATACCCCCAAACTTAAAATAAACAGTGTCCTCAATGTTTCTACGTCAAGAACAATACCAAAAGAGTAAAAGTAAGGGAGTCAGAAAGATAGTACCTGAATGAAGCGTAGCAATCCTTCTAAGGAGAGAAAAATAAAGATGTAAAAAAAATCTAATACATACATACACAAACGGCTCTGATGGTCAATCAGAGTACGCTGGGTCCTCCAGAGGGACCTCCTCAATATTACCTGTAGGGGTAGACTCTAAAAACGGTTTCAGTCGTTGACTGTTGACTTTGGTGATATTTCCACCATCCTGAGTCTCAATCTCAATAGCTCCATGAGGAAAAACAGTGCGAACCACATATGGACCTGTCCACCGAGAGCGTAACTTCCCGGGGAACAGATGTAACCGTGTGTCATACAGAAGAACTTTCTGACCTGGAGAAAATGACTTTCGTAAAATATTTCTATCATGCACGAGTTTCATTTTGTTCTTATACTCCCTAGCACTGTCATAAGCATCAATCCTAATTTCTTCCAACTCATTGAGCTGGAGTTTCCTCTGAGCACCTGCCTTGTCAAGTGAATAATTTAGCTGTTTTACAGCCCAATATGCTCTATGTTCTAACTCAACAGGCAAGTGGCATGCTTTGCCAAAAACCAAACGGTAGGGGGACATTCCTATTGGGGGTTTAAACGCAGTACGATAAGCCCATAAGGCATCAGTAAGCCTTGTTGACCAGTCTTTCCTATTTGGGTTGACTGTCTTTTCTAGAATGCGTTTTATTTCCCTATTGGAAACCTCTACCTGACCACTAGTCTGGGGATGATAAGGGGTGGTCACCTTGTGAGTTATACCATATTTCTTCATCAGAAGACTAAACGGTCTATTACAAAAATGTGACCCACCATCACTAATTATAGCCCTAGGTGTACCAAAACGTGCAAAAATATTATCATTAAAAAATCGGACCACTACCCTATGGTCATTAGTTTTACACGACACCGCCTCTATCCATTTAGACACGTAGTCTACGGCAACAAGTATATAAAGATTACCTAGAGAACTAGGAAAGGGACCCATAAAGTCAATACCCCATACATCAAAAATCTCAATAATCAAAATCGGGTTCAGGGGCATCATGTTTCTACGGGTCACGGTTCCTAGCTTCTGGCATCTGTCACAAGCAACACAGTGGCTGCGGGAGTCTTAAACAGTGATGGCCAGTAGAATCCACACTGCAATATCTTAGCAGCAGTCTTCTTGGCACTAAAGTGACCTCCACAAGCCTGATTGTGACAAAAGGAGATAATATTGGACTGATCAGTCTCAGGGATACATCTCCGGATAATCTGGTCTGGACAATACTTAAACAAGTAAGGATCATCCCAAAAGAAGTGTTTCACCTCAGCTAAAAACCTAGAACGATCTTGTCTACCCCAGTGTTGGGGCATTCGACCAGTAACAAGATAGTTCACTATGTGTGCATACCAAGGTGACTCAGAAACAACAAAGAGTTGTTCATCAGGAAAACTATCCCTCACAGGAGGGGAATCGTCTGGAGTGTCTAGGACTAGCCTAGACAAGTGATCGGCCACTATATTTTCTGCACCCTTCTTATCCCTAATCTCTAACTTAAATTCCTGTAGCAACAGGATCCATCTTGTCAGTCTAGGTTTCGAGTCCTTCTTAGACAGAAGGTACTTCAGGGCCGCATGGTCTGTGAAGACTATAACCTTAGATCCTAAGAGATAAGACCTAAATTTTTCTAGGGAGAACACTATGGCTAACAACTCCTTCTCCGTGGTGGTGTAGTTCAACTGGGCATCATTCAGGGTTTTGCTAGCATAATAGATCACGTGTAATAGTTTGCCTATCCTCTGTCCTAAGACTACGCCTATGGCATAGTCCGATGCATCACACATGATCTCAAATGGCTGAGTCCAATCAGGTGCCTGAACTATAGGTGTAGTAGTAAGTAGGGTCTTGAGCTTCTCAAAAGCTCCTAAACAGTCATCATCAAAGGTAAATTTGGTATCTTTTGCAAGTAAGTTGCAAAGAGGTCTAGCAATCAGACTAAAATCCTTGATGAATCTACGATAAAATCCTGCATGCCCTAGGAAAGACCTGACGTCTTTGACGGTTCTAGGAACCTGAAGAGTCTTGATAATGTCTACTTTGGCTTTGTCTACTTCTATGCCCTTGGCAGAGACTATGTGTCCCAGAACTATTCCTGACTTAACCATAAAGTGACATTTCTCCCAATTGAGTACTAGATTCTTTTCTTTACACCTAGCTAACACTAGCGACAAATGATACAAGCACTCATCAAACGAAGAACCAAACACAGAAAAGTCATCCATAAAGACCTCTAGAAACCGTTCCACCATGTCAGAGAATATGCTCATCATACACCGCTGAAATGTGGCCGGTGCATTGCATAACCCGAAGGGCATGCGCCTATATGCAAAAGTGCCAAAGGGGCAGGTAAAAGTGGTTTTCTCCTTGTCTTTTGGGTCAATAACAATCTGATTATAGCCAGAGTAGCCATCCAGAAAGCAATAATGGCTATGTCCAGCTAATCTTTCTAGCATTTGGTCAATAAAAGGAAGGGGAAAGTGATCCTTCCTTGTGGCCTTGTTCAATTTCCTATAGTCTATACAAACACGCCAACCCGTGGTCACTCGGGTTGGGATTAATTCATTATCCTCATTCTTGACTACAGTGATACCTGATTTCTTGGGTACAACCTGAACTGGGCTGACCCACTTACTGTCTGAAATTGGGTAAATAATACCCGCATCTAGCAATTTAAGCACTTCCGTTCGAACTACCTCCTTCATGTTTGGGTTGAGTCTACGCTGCATCTCCCTAGATGGTTTGGACTCCTCTTCTAAATGGATTTGGTGCATACAAACTGTTGGGCTAATTCCCCGAATATCTGCTATGGTCCATCCTAAGGCTTTCTTATTGTCTTGAAGCATGGTTACTAGCCTATTTTCCTGGTCCATATCCAAATCTGAAGCTACAATCACAGGTAAGGTCTCTGATGGGCCTAAGTACACATATTTCAGAGTATCTGGTAGCTGCTTGAGGTCCAACTTTGGGGGTTCTTCAAGGGAAGGAACTAGGTTTGACTTAGGGACTGGTAAGTGTTCGAACTTAGGTGTCCACCTATTGCTGGTGTTTAACACGGGTACTGAGTCTAACACAGTGCTCACCTCATTAATTTCCCTATCATCAAAATCTAATCCAAAGTGGGCTAGACATTTCTCTAACGGGTCTTCTATTAAAGTGTTTGGTAATGACTCCTGAACCAGAGTCTCTATCATGTTGACATTCTCTAAGCTGGGGTCATCTAACTCTAGTGGTTGATTACTAATGTTGAAGATATTCAGCTCAATCGTCATGTTACCAAAAGACAAATTCATGACACCGTTACGACAGTTAATGATCGCATTAGATGTTGCTAAGAACGGGCGACCTAGTATAACCGGTATCTGATTTTCTGGATCAGGCACGGGTTTGGTATCAAGCACAACAAAGTCCACTGGATAAATAAATTTATCCACTTCAATCAAAACATCCTCTATGACACCACGAGGAATTTTTACGGACCTATCAGCTAACTGCAAAGTCATCTGGGTAGGTTTCAAATCGCCTAGTCCTAGCTGGAGGTACACATGGTACGGCAGTAAGTTCACACTGGCTCCTAAATCGAGTAAAGCTCTTTCTACACGGTAGTTTCCTATCGTGCAAGCAATGGTTGGGGAACCTGGATCTTTGTACTTAAGAGTTGTACTATCCTGCAGAATGGAACTTACGTGGCTAGCTATGAAGGCCTTCTTTTGCACACTATGCTTTCGCTTTCGTGTGCACAAGTCCTTAAGGAACTTGGCATAGGGGGGAATCTGCCTAATTGCATCTAATAATGGAAGGTTGATAGTGACCTACTTAAATACTTCCATTATTTCGTTAAAATTAGATTCCTTCCTAGTAGGTGCTAACAACCTTGGGTATGGAGCTCTAGGCATGAAATCAGTTCTCTGAGGGGTTGCCTCAGGTTCGTCAGAGACTTTATCAGTCTCTTCAACTATTGGATCAGGGTGAACTACAGTTTGTTCACTATCAGGCCTAGTTACCTTGTTATCCACTACCTTACCATTTCTGAGGGTACTAATAGCATTCACATGACTGGATGATTTCTCACCAGTCGACATTTCATTAACTCCTCTTGGATTTGGTTGAGGTTGACTAGGGAACCTACCA
>JAJJMC010008470.1:0-15388 GCA_023531435.1 Papaver californicum | reverse complement strand
GGTTATTTTTTCTTCACGTAAGAACTCACAAAGAAAATAGCCGCCTAAAGTATTTTTCCTCTAGAGAGATTTTGAAGAAGTAGGAAGACGGATTTAAGAAGCATAATTGAAGTTTATAGAGAGATCGTCGTAATAGCGAAACAGGTAGGTTTTTTCTAACTCTTATGCTCTTTACTAAATGGTCTAATAGGTCCTAAAAAGTTTCATAAAAGAAAGAAAGAATAAAGGGGATCTAAGGTTAGGGATTTTTATTTTAGAGCAAAGTAACGTATAGGGTAGAAAGAGGGATAATACTGCAGTTTGTGTGTTTTTACTATGTACTAATATGGTTAACCAACGTGTTAGTGGTATTTAAATCGTGTTGGAGTTCTGCTCTTTTGGATGAGCTAGTTTCTTAGGCTTAATTATATCTATTGTGTTTAAATGCTCGTACACATAAATGTTTCCCATGGCTATGCTCTGTATATACAGATGTTGTGTAGTTAATAGCCTTATACTCTATTACGCTGGCCTAAATTACGTTATCCATGATCCCAGTGTGAGATATGGTTAGAAAACCATTGATGTTCGTTATTTGATCGACCTGTACACTTCTAAATGATTATCTAACTCGTGATATAGGCTTAGATGAAACATTTAGGACACTACTGATATACTACTGATTATATATAGGTTCCTATTGATAGGATTATTATAGTTGTAGCAGTGAGTGGTGGTGTTACGATTTGAATGTTTGGCACTATTTTGAGTACTAGAGTTGTACATAGTACTGCTGTTTTTATCTGGCCTGTAATTTAATAGGTCTATCTTGGTCTTCCAAGTTATGGGTAGGATTAGTGAAAATGTTTGTCTGTAGTTCGGTATATTGGCCTACTGGGTGTGTCGTGGTACTTGGTGTCTGCCACTTTTGGTGATATAAAGTGTGATTGTATGTATGCAGTTGACATAGGAATGTAATGCAAACATAAATGGTGTTCTTTGTTGTGTTGCCCGTAGTTGGCTCGACTCCCATGAAATTATTACGGTGATGACCGAGGGGTCGCCTAGAAGATACGGATCTATTATCTTGAATGGGGTCGACAACACTTATATTCCTACGCACTGTAGGGAATTAAGTGGACTACGCAAGGGTCGATATGTGTCGTCACACAGTTAGAGAATGAAACTATAGAGAGGGGAAGTCGATTAGTTTCGTGGGTGGGAAACTTGTTTTCGTTTCTTTCATATACAACTGTTTTGTGTGCCTTTGTGTTTTTCTGCATTCTATAAAGTTCTATATTTTTGTTTAGGTCGCCGACCTTACTACTTTCAAAGAGATACTCCTATAAAATATTTTTCACCTTACGAAGTCCTATCATGGACCTTGGTTTGCTAGTTTATTCGTAAAGGGCATAAGGGTGCGAGAGCCTACTTTAATTTGGGGTCAGACCCAACTTACTATTATTTTTCAGGGAACGGTGGCCGCGGAGCAACCTAACTAGTAGAACGACTTTTTGTTCCGGAAAGCTACATCATCTTTGTCTTCAAAGTGCTTAAACAACCAAATGTTTTTATAGTTTGTTTTTAAGTCTAGACTTCTTTATTTTAAGTAAGATTCTTATCGTTTAACTTATATAACCGACCTGCGTGTCGAAGATAAATTTTTGTTTTAAAGATCTTTTATAACTCTCGTTATTTTTAAATAAGACTTTTTTTTAAACCTATTATTTTCAAGAGCCCCACACGATAGTCGGATTTCCATTTGTTGGCTTGAAGGTTTGAGTGTGTAAAGTGTTTCATGAGTATGCCACACTTCTATTTTAGGGCGGCCTACCTAGAATTATGAGGTGGGGCGTTACACAGAGAAAGTCGGTAACTAGGGAATTTGGTTTCCACCAACTTAATCATGAAAAATTCATATAATTCCAAACATATTATCTATACTATTCGAGATAAATATTAGAATCAACCTCATATCTCGGAAACTATTTCAATAAAATCTTAATTGTTTTAGTTTCACCGATGTAATTTCCTTCGCTTCAGATGTATTAATTCTAAAGCACTACTCATCAATCAAAAGCATACACCATCAAAGAACTTAACCTCAAGCACAACATATCAATCACAAAGCATAAATAATTAATGAAATCATATAAATCGATTAACTACCAAGTTTTTATAAAGTAAAATTACTAGTCATTTAATCATGTAAAAATGTTATTAAGGAGTTCACATGAATACACAATGAAAAATTGATTTCTACTTAAAAATCCTAGTCAAAATCAAATCATAACATGACAAAGGATTTTTTGAAACTCATTAAAACAAATAGAAGAAAATAAAAGATTAAACCTATTAAAAAGGCATCTTCCCCTTTCCCTTCTTCAACTTCACATCCACCAACCCTTAAATTCTTCCCGTCCAGAACTCTGTCAGAGTCTGTCTCCTCCGTGTCTCCACGCTGCCGGCCAGAAACTCCACCTTCCCCCAAACTGTCAGAAACCAGAACCCCAAACAGTCTCTCGCTTATTTTCTGTTCATCACTCCACAACTCCGCTCCTCCCATGTGCTCGCCTCTTCTCTATTCACTCTCTAAGCCAACAGTACTTCAAGACCCCACTTGATCACCACGTCACCACTCCAACAGCCCCACCTACTCTCCTTATTAGCTCACGAGAACAATATTTACTCTATGCCACGTCCGGACCTGCCATCTACCAACACCTTCCCTATTTTCTCCAACTCCACGTGACGTCACCAGCTGTTTTTTCTCTCTTCGGTCAACTCCACCTCGGAGTCTTTACTTCTCATGGCCCACTAGCCTGGACGTTTTTATCAACCTCATAAGATAGCAGTTCAAATACCCAGGTGAACTCCACCGGTAATTTAGCCTATGTAGCCTCTGTTTTATTATAACATCCGATTTTATATTTATTATCTAAAAATTATAGAAATAACAAAATTAGTATTAACTTGAACAGTAACACATATAACTTAAAAGATAAATATATATGAATTATATGCCGTCATTAGGGATTCGGAATACTGTGATAAGATTGTCTATTAAATTTAGAAAAGGACAAGAAAATAACATTCAATTTCAAAAACAAATGATAGGGTGGTTCATAATATGGGTTATTAGTAATATATTGTTCAACCAGAATAATATGGTCTATATTTCCTAGCGAAGGATATTTTAGTGATTTGAATATAATCCACAACTACGATTGGGGGTCAGCAATTTATGGTCATCTGTTATGGAGTTTGAGTAACGGAGTAAGGAAGGAGAATGGTGGCCTCGAGTTCTTTTGGTATCTATTAGCGGTAAACATATTCATACACACTCTTAATATTTTTTTGATGTTGTGTTGTATAACGTTAGTTAGTGGTCAATAAAGTTTTTCAAATGTTTTTGGTTGTGCAGCCTTGGTTTTGGGCGTATTTCAGAATTCTGTATCCAAAGATACTTGATTTTTCGGAAGAAGAGTTTGATATATGGCTGACTAGTCGTCTTTATGACAACGGACAAAGAATAAGAGGAAAAGGTAAACAAAGAGATATATGTAGGCATTCACTTTCAATGGTTCGTCTCCAAATTGACAACTACGTTATCTCATCGACAACATGGGATCCATGGTCGGAAAGTCGATGTAGAGGTAGGGAAGAGGTGGTACATGCAAAACTAATTTCCGAAGGTCGTAAAGTTTTTTATGATCCATTTGGCAACTTCACCCTATATTGGGGAGAGCAGTGTCTCAGAAAAGTACGTGGAATGTGGGTAGTATCGGCAAATCCACCTGACAGTACAGCAAATAATAAGAACACCTACTTGTTCAATAACAATCTTCTTGATCCCTTAAAGTTCAATGAGGTCGATCTTATCCATTACTCCAGGTTTTGGAGTCAACGCTCGGTTGGAAGCTACTCCTCGATTATTGAACATCAAGGAAACAAAGATCTTTATTCTTCCCAAGATCGTAATGCTTATCTTTGTGACCCACCAGGGTGAAAGCAATCTATATACACACAACAGTCGGTGTCGATGCAACATCATTTATTCTCAAAGCTACAACAACCCGGCCAACGAAAACAAAAGGTCGACCAACAAAGCGCTTGGACATGAGTACATGAGTGCAGTCAACAGACCCAGTTATAATGTCAAATGGGGTACTCCTGTGAGTATGAGTTGTGTTATTAATACTTTCATGATATATTTATAACGATGTTTGTTGCCAAAAGGTGAAATTAAAATATTTTTTTTGTATTTGCAGGAAATATGGTGTCGACATAGTGAGGAACTAGCCATCAAATTGCCACTATGAACCGCTTTTCGCTCGACTATACAATGGAATTACAAAATCAACTTCATCCCACTGAAGGCGTCCCATATGTACCTTATGTCAGGCCGTATGAAGGACCTTATGAGGGCGGGCCGAATTGGACTCAAAGCCAAAGTAGTGTTGATCGTGATTCAGGAGGATCATCTCGTTCTTTTGTACCAAATAGTCAAGACGAGCAGTACTACCATCCTTAAAGGGATTCTCAATATGCCCATTAAATCAGGACAACAAATAAAGACCATGGTTATGTACAACAAACAAGACAACCAGGCCACCCATAATCATCTAATTTCATGGAGGAGGATCCTTTTTTGGGACCTTATCAGGGTTGGCGTGAAAGACTTTAGATTAAAATGTTCATTTTTTGTCTTATTTTAGCTTTTTAGATTCAACTGTTTAACGGATAGTGTTTCAATTCAACATGTTTAACGAATAGTTTTTGAATTCAACTGTTTAACGGGTAGTGTTTGAATTCAACTGTTTAATGGATAGTTTTTCAACTGTTTAACGGATATTTTTTGAATTTTACTGTTCACCGATAGTTTTTCTTTATATAAAGGATCTCAATCTCCCAATGAAATTGTCCAAACATTGTTTTTAACTTGAACTGAAAAAATATGTAGTAATTCACCAAGGAAGAAGATGTTGCTCTTGTTGAAGCATGGATATCAGTTACAGAAGATCACGCTTTTATAGATCAACCACGCAACCATTTTTGGGTAACTGTATTCGATACCTTTGTTGAACTAACGGGTAATGCAAAGGCTAGAACAAAGATAAATCTTCAAAATCGATTCAGAATTATCAACAAGGAGGTAAAAATATTTATCGCTATTCAGGTTGAAGTTAACATACGAAATCCTGAGATGGCGTATGAAGAACGAGTGAGTACCTGAACACTACAGTCAAATACTGAGTCTGTCTTTTTACAGTAAACATATCTAAATTTTTGATACTTGATATTTTCATAAATTGTCAGCTGAATTCGAATATGTTGGAGAGACGGGAAAATCATTTGCGTTTGATGAATTTTATGAACTCTTGAAAAACAATCTTGGACACTACAATCCTGATGAATGAAGCTCTGAACGTAACTTCCTGAAGTTTATGCACTCTTTAAAAGTTGGTTAACTGGTGGTACAATGGATGTAATGTTGTTAAAGTATAATAAAATTAATAAAATCATAATTCTAAGCGTAACTCAAATTCGTAGGAATCACGGTTACACTTAGCATGTGAAACAAGCCTTTAAACCCCAGGTGACCCTATGGGACGAGTATAGTCTCGTGAAGGTTTACAAAATATGTACATAAAATTTAGACCGCCGACTTCCTTAATCTTCGCGAGGTGTAAGTTCCGGATTAATCTCCGGACAACCGTCCTTGATGACTAGGTAGCACTCATAAAACCTGAATGATCTTCCCGTTTTTTGGAAGTAATGCCTCCTTCCAAGTTCCTCCTGCCCAAAGTAATATTTATGAACTAGTTTAATGATTAAATAGATGAACAATATTATAAGATATTGTTAAAGCAAATTAGTATAACTTAAAATGATTTCAACTGTTATTTGAGGATCTCTCTTACTATAAAATGGTCTTTGGATGTCTACGTATATTCTTAGGGTTAATTGATATTTGGTACTTAGGTTTTGACCATCTTTAGTCATTGGTCTAACATTTATCCATTGTTAGGGCTTGGTACCTGGACTAGACGTTGACCGTATTTGACCGTCATTGACCTGATATATTAATTTTAAAGAATAAATAATATTAAGTTTACAATTGTACCCCTGAAGTGGACCTCAGATCCAACGGTGTAATATCCTTTGACCTAAAGTCTACTCTATTCTTCTGCCTCCATCTGCATATTCTCTCCAAACCCATCACCTCCACCACCACCATCCCTTTCGTTTTCTCGACCTAACTTCATTTAACCCTATTTTTCTCTTTTGAATCCGACCTACATAAAACCATTTCATTTAACCCATCACTTTCATATCGTGATTCAAACATGAAGGTTCTTCCTAAGACTAGGTGCTAGGATTAATTATTGTATTCAACCCTAAAACTTCATTAAATCCAGCCACTTTCAATCAAACCCAAAACTGAAAATCGATGGAAGCGTTCTTCCCTGATTCAAATCAAATCAGAACCCCAACTCTCAGATTCGAGCCTTAAATTTCAAATCGACTCGATCTGTTTTTCATATGAACCCATGACTCGATCGACTCGATATATTTTTCAAATCAACAAATTGGGTTTGTTGTAATAAATTGGAATTTAGGGTTTAGAGAAGAAAAGAAGATGTGATCAATTCAGATTGAGTTTGGATGGATGCTTTTTAGATAGGTTGCAGTTGACACCAATCAGAAAAAAGAAAATATTCTTCCCCAAAGTGAAGAACCCTAACATATCTCTTCCTACTGATTTTCTTATTCACCTACTTTTGTTGATGCCATTAAATATGTTAATGAGGATTTGAATTCAATTGAAACTATTATCATCAGCAGAAATAATTTTATCTACTGGATTCGAAGTCGATTGAAACCATTCACATCAACAGTTTATTTTAGGAAAACCCATGATATCGATTTTCTTGTTGATTTGATGCAATTTTGTATGGTGGTGATGAATTGAACTCATCAGTTTTGGAATTTTGATATCTACAATATTCTTCATTTTCTAAATTCTTTATCATCTCGTTCTTCTAAGCTTTCTGATTGTGATTCATTGATTAAATCTGCTACTACTGCACTTAATATTAAAGTTGTTATTCAGTATTGATCTCTATTAGTTCCAATTGTTGTTGATGTTTTACTCTTAGTTTTTGATCCAGCAAAACCATATCTTATGAATCTCCGCGATGTTAAGACTGTTAAAGAAAGAAGAGACGTTAAGGCTTAGTTTTAGGGAATGGTATAGATGTAAACTCATCTAATAAATATATTATATATATTTTTTAATAGTTATTAAACATAAGTTTAAAGTTAACTTAGTCAACTCGGGTCAACGTCCAGTCCAGGTACCAAGCCCTAACGTTGGACAAATGTTAGACCAAATACAGAACCTGGTCAAAACCTGGGTACCAAATATCAATTAGCCCATATTATTATTGTTGTTTTAATGAAACTAACCCTTTTTTGTATAACCGGCTTAGTTCTTTGATGTATATTCACAAAGGATTAAATATAGTTGTTGCACACCTGTTCCCAAAAGTGGTCAGCCGTAACTAAATGGCGCACAACATCGGGTTGATGTGTAGCAATCACCCGAGCTCTGGAGATAACTACATTTTCTTTTACAAAATACAAAGCCATACTTATGATGAAAATCTCATAAACCTTTAGATGCAAAGATAATTTTAGAGGAAATACAAAAACAAAAATGTTTTTTGGATTTCGGTGTGAGTTGTTTGGTGGACATTGTGTTCAATTTATAAGAATTTGATTTAAAAGTAGTCGTTGGAGAGCCGTTGTTTTGTAGGATTCAATGAGATGTACACGAAATTGCATTCTAGGGATAAGATAAAATAGAATTAAAATTATTGGAACTTGTGTATTAGATGGAAAACAAAATACAGCCGTGGTGTTAATGATTCAATAACTATAAACAACAACTAGATTAAAAGTCCACGAAAATTAAAAAACTAAGAACTAACTCACTTTTGTGGGAATCATGGTTACACTTAGCATGTGCAACAAGCCTTTAAACCCTTAGGTGACCCTAGTGGACGAGTTGAGTCTCATGAGGGTTTACAGAAGAAGTACCCATAAAATCTTGACCGCCTGTTGTCAATTTTGAGGAAAATAGCCTGGGTAGTATGCCTAATTTTCTGGTGGTGGTGGAGCAACCCCACCTGCCTTCATCATTTGCAAAATTTCTTGTTTTTTAGTTGATAGTATAATCTTGCATTTGGGACCAAAGTTGAGAGATCCTTCTCCATTGTAATCCTTTCGTCCAATCCTTTGTTAAGAAGCATTTGTTGTTGTTGCGTTGATACCATATTTTCAAAAAAAAAATTGTTGTTATTGATGTGGGTCGTTCGCTATTCGTGTTTCTTTAAAAAATTTAATATGTTTATCACCCGTGACGCTGATGAGTGATTCTTGTGATGATGGTGTAGGGGGCGTGCTTGTCTGTGAAAGCCTTTTCTTGGATACCGACTTTTAAATTTGATCCTTTGACTGTCGTTTATCGATAAATTACTTGGTAGTAATTAGTATTCCTTCTGCAATAGGGATTCCATAAGGAACGCCAGACGAGCTTGGAAATTGATTTCTAAGTTGTGTTTGATGAACTTGGATTGATGATGGATTTTGGGGAGTATGGGATTGACTTGAATAAAGATTAGGGGTATTAGGGGATTAACTTGAATAAAGATTAGGGGATTGACTTGAAAAATAATTTTGTGTATTAGGGTGTTGGGAAGCAAATTATGAATATCGGTATCATCTTCCATATCTGTGTCTTGACTTTAATCCTATGTTACACTTTGAATGTTTTTCATCATCAAGTATTATGCGTCGCGACTGAAAGTTTTGGTAGTTTCAGTGTAATATTACGTTCTTGCCATTACACCCTGCATTAATGTAAATGATGCGTAAGTTACTAAGAAAAAAATACAGACAAAAACTAATTCAAAAAGTTGTTGCGAAACTAATTTAGATAACTTACCCGGTTAATTTCATCGAAGTCCGGATGATTTGTGTTAACATTAGCAAGACATACAAAAAATTTATTCACTTCAACCTTGATAGTGCTAAATCTACTTCTAATTTCAGAACTAGTACGCTTGTTTGGATTTCCACCTGAAACTGCTACAAAAATTTCAAATACTTTATCCCAAAACAAACCCCCGTCAGAATTGTAAATTCCTTCTTTCTTTAGATTACAATAAGCGGTAACAAGATACATGTCTTCTACAGAACAATAATTCTTTTTCAGAATTTCACCAGGTGATATTTTTTCTACAAAAGAGATGGAAAAAAGATAAAAAAGAAAATGGAAGAGAAATAAACTTATGAGAAAAAAAAATAGAGGGGATTTGAGTAGTAAATCAAGTTAAAAGAAATTGATTTGGTGTGATTTGATAAGAAAAAGATGTTACTATATATAGAGAAAATTTCTAAGAAAATTTAAAAAATATCCGTCGGGATCCGAGGGTGGAGAACATAGAGCCGTTAATGGTGGTGGATGGCCAATATCGGGTGTGAGAGAGGTGTAAGGAGAAAAGTTCAAACAAATATAATTCGCGAGACGGATTCTAGAATCTGTCATAAATATGACGGATACCAAGGATCTGTCCCACCTATGAGAAGGATACTGGGTATCCGTAAAGTGCTTTTTTTTACGGATACCTGTTATCCGTCTATATGGCTTGTCTGTAATTAAGATCAGATGTAATCCCACTTCTAGCCAAGCCAAAGCTTTGGTCCAGATTATAGCCAAGTCATGCCCTACAGTACTTGTATTTGGCTAGATTATAGCTATAGCCAAGCCATATACCTCACCGTAGTGCTTGGTCATCCATAACCATTAACGGCTCTATCTTCGATGATATTAATCGGGTAAGTTATCTAAACTAGTTTCACAACAACTGTTTGAATTAGTTTTTGTCTGTATGTTATTTTCTTAGTAACTTACGCATCATTTACATTAATGCAGGGTGTAATGGCAAGAATGCAATATTACACTGAAACTGATGCGTCGGAAATCTGACTTTGTTTTACCGCAAGCGCACAGTATCGAAAGATGTAAACAAGAGAAAATATGGTTTGTTCCCACAAGGAGTGTGTATCACTTATAATAATTAATTCAAGTAACTACAAAGTCAAAAGATGTTTTTTCGATTTTTGTAAAGAGTTAAACTAATGAATGAATTAAAACTATTTAACGAAGATTGAAATTAATATTAAAAAAACGTTAAGGTGTCGAGAATCCGTTGTAGATTAGGGCTTAGTCGCGTTCATGACAAAGGGTATCGATTTAACTCATGCAAAATAGAAAATCTAGCTACTAATACACGAAAGATATTTCGTTTAAGAATCGTAGAATTTTTTTTCAAAAAGAATTGTTTGTTCTCAACCTAATATAGAATTTCGAAGTATTAGGTATACATGGCATAAATAGTCAAAGAATATTCATAAAACGATTATCGCGAAAGGGTCAACGAATTTTTTTACTAATCAAACAGTGGACTATGCATGACATAGAACATGAGAAATCATTGAGAAAGTCAAAACATTGAAAGAGAGACAAAACATTGACATTAAGTTTTAGTAGTTTGAAAACCCTAGTTTTGAAACACAAGTAAATTTATCTCTACAAGTTCATCCTTTCACCATAACAAAGATATTTAGCCAGACATGGCTTTCTAAAAAGTCATTAAAATTAATTAAGAGAATTTAATAAATTAATTGAATTAAAAAATAAAACAACTGAACACTTGTACTCCCTATTCACGGCTCCTGTAGATGGCGTCTTTGTTCAGCGTCGAAAGCGTACTCTCCCCGAAAAATTCTTAAGCGTCCAAAAATTTCTCTGCCTTCTTTACATTTCTTCCAATTCATTAATCGCAAGACGACTCAAAAACAGAAAAATCATCCATAAAAACTTTAATAAACCTCTCTACCATGTCTGAAAATTTGCTCAACATACAACGCTGAAAAGTAGCGGGTGCATTACACAACCCAAAAGGCATGCATCTATAGGCAAATTTACCAAAGGGAAAAGTAAAAGTTGTTTTTTCTTGGTCTTCATGGGCAATAAGGATTTGGTTATAACCGGAATAACCATCTAAGAAACAATAATACCTATGTCTGGCTAACCTCTCAAGCATCTGGTCAATGAAAGGAAGAGGAAAATGATCTTTCCCCGTGACCTTGTTCAACTTCCTATAGTCAATACATACACGCCACCAGGTGGTCTATCAGGTAGGAATCAATTCATTACTTTCATTCTTAACTACGGGATTCCTGATTTCTTGGGTACAACTCGAATGGGGCTGACCCAAGTATACCGGATACTGGGTATATGATACCCGCATCTAGTAGTTTCAGAACTTCCTCTCTCACAACCTCTTTTATGTTAGGATTCAATCTACGTTGCATTTCTCTAGACGTTCTAGCATTTTCTTCAAGTAAATATGGTGCATCCAATCACTAGGACTAATACCTTTCAAATCTGCAATAGACCAACCTATATCCATCTTATGTTCTCTAAGGACATCTACCAATCTGCCTTCATGTTCTAATGTAATATTATAAGCAATTATTATAGGTAAAGTGTCTGTAGGGCCTAAGTAAACATATTTCAAAGTGTCAGGCAATGGTTTAAGGGTCAACGTCGTAGCTTTCTCGACATATGGAACAAGTCGAGATTCGGTCAGAACTAGAGGTTCAATTTTAGGCTTCCATTTATCAGTGTCTAACAACGGTGTGTAGTCTAACAAGGCGTTGACTTCATAAATAACAATTTCATCATCAAAATCATGTCCAAAGTAAGCTAAACAAGCCTCTAACGAATCATCTATATGGTTCTGCAAGTAAGTATCATGGACTATTTCATCAATCATGCTAACAGTTTCATGGTTATCAAGATCAGGAGGAGACGTGTAACATGAAAAACATTCACTTCCATTTTCAACCTACTAAAATAAGTTCTATAATATAATTCCTAGAATTTATGATTGCGTTAGCAGTCGCTAAGAACGGTCGTCCTAAAATAATAGGAATCTGACCACTAGGGTCTGTTACAGGTTGTGTATCAAGAGTTATGAAGTTCACAGGATAAACAAAACTATCAACCTGTACAAGAACATCTTTCACCACTCCTCTAGGAATTTTATTGGACCTATCGGCCAATTGGAGTGTCACACTAGTGGGTTTCAAGTTACCAAGTCCTAATTGCTCATATAAAGAACATGGCAAAAGATTTACACTGGCCCCTAAATCTAACAAAGCATGTTCAATCTTGTGTTCTCCTATAGTGCAAGCAATAGTAGTACAACCATGGTCTTTGCATTTGGATGGTGTTTTCTGGGTAATGATAGAGCTCACTTGTTAATCAAGAAAAGCTCTCTTCTGAACATTTAATTTTTGTTTCACAGTGCACATATCTTTAAGAACTTAGCATACATAAGAATTTGCTTAGTGTCATCTAAGAGGGGAATATTGATTTTAACTTGTTTGAACACTTCTAAGATGTCATTAGATCTGGTTCCTTTCTTATGGGATAATAACCTTTGGGGAAATGGAGCACGAGAAATATAAGTGTTTTCAGATTCGCCTCTTTCAGTTTCATTGGTTTCTTTTTGTGTTAAAGGTATAACCTGCGTAACAGCGGGTGGGTTCCTATCTTGCTCTTACTCCTTAGGATCACTAATATGGTTATCGATGACCCAACCGCTTCTCAAGGTAGTGACGACCTGGACATGATCAGAGGGATTAACACCAGATGTGTTCACCTCAAAAGACCTCTTTGGGTTAGGCTCTGTTTGAATTGGGAACTGTCCCTTGTCTCTCTCACTTATTTTGCTAGCGAGCTGACCTATTTGTCCTTCTAAGTTTGCTATGGACCTTGCAGTAGTCTGTTCTATGTTGGCTAGTTTTTTTTGGGTGGCCTGATAAACAAATTAAGACTTTCTTCCATACTAGGTACTCTTTGGTTAGAAGAATCAGTACGACCGGATGATTTTATCGTGAAACCACTAGCATTATTAGGTTGACATTCATAATGACCTCTAGACCAGGAAACGCTAGGGGTGTCTTTCCCACCCTGGGTTGTACATACTGAAATAAGGGTCAAATCTACGATGATTGTCTTGATATAGAGCATGAACTTGTTCTCCACCATCGTCATGAATGGCATGGTCTACAGACTCAACAAAAGGATTAGATTTGGCATTATATTCTAACGATTCAAGTCTTTTTGCCAAAGAAACTATTTTAGCGTCATAGTCAAATTGGATATCAACTCTATGTGCCCCCTTTCTACTAACAATTGATCTTATGGGTTCCTTAGCTTCCCACTCTTGGGTTTTATCAAATACATCATGCAAAAAATTTATAACCCTCTTCAGCAGTTTTATCAGCAAAATTACCACCGCATAGTGATTCTACCATATTCATTGTTTTGTGATCTAATCCTTCGTAGAGAATCATAGTGAGTCTCAAGGTACCAATCCATGGTGAGGATATTGAAACAAGAGTTCATGAAACCTTTCTAAATAATCATGGAAAGATTTTTCATCTTGATGCGAGAAACTATTAAGACTTTGACGTAAGGCTGTGGTTCTATGCCTACGAAATTTTTTATGCAAAATAACTTAGTCATCACATCCCAAGTTTGGATGGAAGAAGATGGTAAAGCATCAAGCCACGATTTCGCCTTATCTTTTAAAGAGAATGGAACAATCTCAATTTCAAATACTCATCGGTCAAGTCTTTAATTTTTAAAGTACCACATAGTTCCTCAAAGTCTCTAATGTGGTAGTAAGGGTTTTCATTTTCTCTTCCATAGAAGTTTGGCAAAGCCTGGATTGTATTAGTCTTAATTTCAAGGTGGGATTTGGTGGTAAGAAAAAAAATGCATGAAGGTTGAGAGACTCTAGTTGTGTACAAGTAGTCTCTCAAGCTTTTAATTGGAAGGTCTATACCCTCATCATCGGTTCCAGCCATGAATAAAAGATTAACCCTAACAAGACGATTATAATGATCTCTATCCCAACCTACCGGTATATCTTGCATACACAAAAAACAAGCAAAAAATCGATTCGTACTTACCTCTCGCCTTGCAAAAGCTTTACGAGTAAATCAATTACTTACTTACTTTTCGCCCGTTAATGATTTCAATGCCGCACTCCAAATCAACTAAGAAAAGTACCTATAAGAATAAAAAAACATAAAAAAAACCTAAGAAAAATCTAAGAGAAAAACTAAAAACAAAGCAATAACTACAACTAGAAAGTTAAATTACCAACTAGGAAGTAATTTTAAACCGCTCCCCGGCAAGGACGCCAAAAACTTGATGCGCCGGAAAGCCGACTTTGTTTTACCGCAAGCACATAATGTCGAAAGATATAAACAAGAGCAAATACGGTTCTTTCCCACGAGGAATGTGTATCACTTATTCTAATTAATTCAAGTAACTTCCGAGTCAAAAGATGTTTTTCGATTTTTGTAAAGAGTTAATCTAACGATTGAATTAAAACTATTTAACGAAGATTGAAATCAATAATAAAAAAATATTTAGGTATCGGGAATCCGTTGTAGATTAGGTTTTACTCACGTTCATCACAAAGGGTATCGATTTTACTCATGCAAAATAGAAAATCTAGCTACTAATACACGAAAGATATTTCGTTTAAGAATCGTAGAAATGATTTTTTTTTAAAAATTGTTTGTTCTCAATCTAAGGTAGAATTTCGAAGTACTAGGTATACATGGCATAAATAGTCAAAGAATATTCATAAAACGATTATCACGAAAGGGTCAACGAGTTCTTTTACTAATCAAACACTGGACTATGCATGACATAGAACATGAGAAATCATTGAGAAAATAAAACATTAAAAGAGAGACAAACATTGACATTAAGTTTTAGTAGTTTGAAAACCCTAGTATTGAAACACTAGTAATTCTATCTCTACAAGTTCATCTTTTCACCTAACAAAGAGATTTAATTAGACATGATTTTTTAAAAAGCCATTAAAATTAATTAAGAGAATTTGATAAATTAATTAAATTAAAAAATAAAACAACTAAACTCTTGTACTCCTTATTTACGGCTCCTGTATATGGCGTCTTTGTTCAGCGTCGAAAGCGTACTCTCCCCAAAAAATTCTTAAGCGTCCAAAAAGTTCTCTGCCTTTTTTTCCTGTACGTCACACTTCTCTATGAGAAGATATCCACGGTTTCTATTTATAGAGACTAGGTCACCGCCTCCTATAAGAGTTTTAGTTTGAATATAAATCTAGGTAGGCCTTATCATGCCACCGACCAATTAATCTTAGCTTTTGAAGCAAACCCAGAATTAACTGCACACGCCTTAATTAGATTATATATTTCCCTA
>JAJJMC010008456.1:0-11268 GCA_023531435.1 Papaver californicum | reverse complement strand
AAATTAAAATGTTAGAATTGCATGATTAAACTTAATCACTTTGAAATTGGAAAGTAGTGGAATCCTAGCCTCAGTTTTCTCCCAACTTTATAAAAAAATATTTGAGTTTTCATACTTTTAGTTTTAGAAATTAAATTTAAAATCAATCTTCACAAGTCTGAGTAACGAATCTTTATTTACCACTTTTAAACTACATCAATTTTTGGCGCCGCCGACGCAGACTTGTTTTCATAATTGTTTTTAGGTTAATTAGTTTAGTTAGATTTTTTTTTTTACTTTGTTCTATTTTTACGTTTCTTTTGGTGTTTCTCTTTTTGCTGCAGGTTTTGGATTTTGGATCGAAAGGAAAGTGAGCCAAAGATTTGGAATTAAAATCAAAGATTTGGAATTAAAGCTAAAGACTTGGAGTTAAAAGCTAAAGCTTAAAAGAACGAAAAAGAAGACGAAGATTTATCTTAATTAGATTTTAATTATATTTTATTTTATTTTATTTTTAGAAAACTGCATTAGGATTCTAATTGTTTCTCTATTTTTTATTTTGGACACTTCTCTTCGGACTTTGGACTTTTTGGACATTATTATTATTTTTAAGCCCTACGGAAGGGTAGTACTAAATATTAATTGCACAGGGAAGGACGACAATTGCGATATTGTCTCGGCCCCTCGGGTTCGCACACTGACAAAGGAGTTAGTGGCCCGAGTCGACTTCAACGGTTCATCGCCCGTCTGGTATGGGAGGTAAGACTCGATCAACCCACGAATCCCCTACAAGTGGGTTTACTGTATTCCTTCGTATGCATATATACCGAGGAACTGAAAACGGACTTACTTTTCTATTAAAGGGCAAGAACTGGCCATACAAGATAAGGACTCGGATTTCATCACCGTTTCCTTCTTGCCCGCCTTATGAACACGTTACCTAACGCGAACCTAATCTTTAAAATTTGACTAGAAAGAAGACCGATAGGGTATCGAGCTTATTGGAAAATCATTCAAAAGGATTGTATTGGTTTCTTTGTTAGCCTAACTCGAAGTTCGAAAAGATTATTTTAAGTTGATTAGCGTCGCCTTGTAACCCAAGGAAACGTTACCAAAGAGACAGGGTTATCAAAGCTCCTTAGAGCTTATCCTATTTCTCTTCGACTTCATCTAATTCGGATCGTCCTAAGAGGTTTGCTAAAACTGTAACTAGTTGCCTTTCGAAAGAATAGAAGCTGGTCTATAAACAATCTAAGTGGAGCCATCATGCTTTTTGTTTGCTAGATTCAATAGGTTTGATTTGGTTGAGTCGTCCTTGTTTTTGTATGTTTACAACCTCTTCCTGTTAGGATTTATTTTCTTAGATTTTTGTAAATTTATTAGGAATTTTTTTTTGTTAGAAAATGTTGAACTGGTATTATGAGGACCAATACAATGAATATCAGACTGAATTTCAAAAAAGAAATTATCAGTACTATCAACATGGTGTGCATACTAATCAGGACCATCATCAACCTTCCGGAGGTTATTACTCATACCAGGGTGATCCCAATTACTATTCATACATACACTCGTCTTATGAGCGACATTCGAGATATTTGTCTTGGAAAGATGCCCTAGAGAAAATGCAACCTAGTAATTATCCTATACCTAATACACCTCTACGAGAAGCCTTCAAACAGCTAGCTGAAAGTACAAAGCAACTAGGTGGGGATAGCAAGCAGAGGAGAGAGGAGTATGAGATAATCCGATTAAATTTGAAAGAAATGACTGCAATTTCTCTAAATAATCTTATATCCCGATATGGTGCTACCCCTGATAGTTATTCACCTGGTCAAGAGGACGAGGATAGAATTGGTAACACTACTTATTTAGACGAGGTTCAAACATCTTCATATTATTATGATGATGAGGATAGTATTGGTGAAGAACTTGAAATATACGGGCAGAGTGATCAAGAAATTGACACTCCAGTTATGCTTCACGATGATAGTGTTATTTCTAGTTCAAATTCAAATAATTTTAATGATTAATTACCTATTCAACAGGAAGAGGATTTCACTAGAGATACCACTGTTCTAGACGATGTAGAAATTTCTTGTTTTGAAATCAATAATGGTTTAGAGGAACGGGTTTATCCTAAGACTAGTGATTTGGAGTCTGACGATTCGAAGACAATAGTCTCTAATGAAGACGATAGACTCGTAGAGATTTTAAATATGAGTGAGGATGCACCAACGGATTATAACCTACAAGAAGCAATTGACCATTTTCGGGTATCTGACGATCTAGAAATTAGGGAAATTGTGATTAGTCTATCTAGAGACACTAAAAACTTTAAGTTTGAGGGTGACTATCATTCTCCATGTGCTTTACCTGTAGCTCTTAGATAGGCCCCTAACTTGGGACTTGACATATGCACCTCTACCACTTTACAAGATAAAATTCAAACTAGATTCCCTGAGCCTGTTGATGTCCAGAAAGAAGTTCAGTTATTAGAAACCCATCCTCTGGTCGATGTGGTTTACCTAGGCAGTAGTATCAAGATTGACTTTGTTTTTCCACTAAAATATTTTCTTCCATATGTGGGAACGTTAGAATTTCAAATGTGTCAGTTATTAAGTTTTGAGACTAAACCTAATTACTTTAGGGAATTAGAATCGACACATTTGTTTATGAATGACCACCTTCATAGTAGTCAATTGTGTGAGTCAAATCTGATTGACTTTAAGGATACACAATTATTCAGGTTATTATTATGTGCTTCTAAGTTCTTAGTTGAGTTATTCCAGACTCTACAACCCGATTCTTTTGATCCTGTCTACGAGGAGATCCAGCCCATGAAAATATTTTATCTAGACCCTGTTATAGAGCCTGAACCTGAACCACAGCTAGAAGTAGTTGTCGTAAACAGAAAACTAAATAAGGGTGCGCTTAGTTTGTTCATTTTTTTGTCCTATTGTTGTTTCCTCTTATTTATGATAGCACTATTTCATTCAGATGACCCACAGTTGTTCCGACTATTACTATATGATTTTATGAGGTGACTAATTCTTTCTAAATCTGGCTGAAGACTTTAAACTTAGCACTTCTTGGGAGGTAACCCATGTTCATGCTCAAGAAACACGGTAATATCTTTCCTTAGCTCTTTTCCTTCGATTGGTAACAGTTTCTCCTTGTTAATGCTCTTAATCATTCATCTTTAGAAACATTGAGGACATTGTTTAATTTAAGTTTGAGTGTAAGGGAGAAACTTTTTAGTGAAATAATAAAGCTTTAGAATTTAGAAACTTGTGAACACTTCAGGGTGACACTAATCATTCTAGGTAGATGGAAACTTAGCTCTTTTTCTATTGGAATTGGTGTCCAGTGAAATGGTCTATTCATAAAAGAACAGAATTCAGGTGTTAGAAATAACATGATAGTTGTCACCACATCTCGGAGTCTATCACTACCATATCACTTTCTTCTTTTGCTTTTGCAAATTTGTGTTTCTCTAAGTGATTTGGTGGGGCCCAGTATCAAATTGTTATCGGCGTCGGGATGAAATAAAGTGTTTTGAGGTCAAGACCCATTATTATATTTTAGTTCTATAAAAAAAAGATTGAAAAGAAAAAAATTATTAATATTATTATTATTGTTAGAAATTTGTGTGGGTTCTCTCTGTCTCCGTCCCTAAGCAAGCGTGGAATGCAGAATCTATGGGAACCCGAGTATAAGTCAGTTGAATTGATATTAGAGTTAAGAACAGTGGGTGCGGATCTCGAATTTATTAGGTTTCATCCTGGCAATGACCTTCAGACAGATATGGGAAACGCCGTTCACCTTAGTCAACACTTGCAACCTTCATAGTTTCCATGTCCATCTTATAAATCTTTTCATGTGATTGAACTGTGATAGATTCTGAGACTTGTGGTTAAGCGATTATCTGAGTAGAGCTCTGTTGTCTTACATATGAATTTTAGTATGCTTGAGTAAACACTCGTGTACAGCAATTGGACTCATATAGGGTAATGATTTCCATAGCCGAAGAATTGAGTAAGCCAACTAAATAGCTTGTTTAGTGTCTAACCTTAATTTTTCACGAGTCGCTAAAATCTGGAGTACAGGTTTTGTGGGTATACCTCTTGTAAACCCTCACGAGAAAAAACTCGTCCACTAGGGACACCTAGGGGTTTAACGGCTTATTACATATGCTAAATGTAGTCGCGATTCCTGCGAAAGTGAGTTAGGATTTTATTTTCTAGATTAGATTTGCTCGAGGACTAGCAAATAATAAGTTTGGGGGTATTTGATAGACACATTTTTGTGTCTGATTTAATCGCAATTATTTATATTGTTGGTACTCAATTTTGTATTTATTATTGTTTTTTATTGCTTTTTAGGTATTATTGGAGAAATGTTAAAGGCACCCACACTTTGGTTAAGGGAAACCACACCCCAAATTTCAAATGAAAAAGTTGGCGGGAAACAATTCTCATACTTCACGTGAACAGGAAACTCAAGCTTAATTTGGAAACTCTTTTTTTTATGGAAATCTCCTAAAGTTATGAAACTGAGTTGTTTGGGAAGGAATTAAAAAGAGAATGATATCGATTTCTTCTCTTAGTAGCGTCCAAGAATCGAAATCAGGAAAGAAAATTGCTTTTCACGGGAAGAATTTTGCCAAGAATTTAAGGAAGTTCTGGACGTAATTTGGGGTTGTTTTGTGGTTGTACTCGATATATAAGATTCCATAGAGGTCCGGGGGAGAGGGATTGGTGAAGCTTAGGGAGAGAAGAAAGGGTGAAGCTTAGAAAGAATCAAGAGCTCGAAGAAGAAGTGTACAGGAACAAGAAAATTTATGATATTGATTGATGTGATTTTATATAGTGGTAAAAAGAGGTTCGTTACTCGAACTTGTGAAGGTAATGATTTTAGAAAATATTAAAATTAATCTAAACTAATAAAAATCAGGAAATTAAACTAGAGAATATTTTTAGAAAATATGGAGAAAACTAGGAATCAAGATTCAGTTATTTCTAACAATCTATGTGATTAATCATGTAATTCTTTTTAACAATTTAATTCAAGTTTGCCAAAAATATGTTTCCTAAAAGAATAATTGTAAATCCTAAGCATGGGACATCAAGAGTAATTAACTAAGCATGACCCATCAAAAGAGAATACAACTATTTAATAAAAACCATTTTTTTCTAATTTAAATCCATGCAAATAATAATAAAAGAATTATAAATAATTAATTAAAAATAGACTTACCACATAAAATTGAGAGAAAAACCTCCTCCATCATCCCAGTAAATAGACTTAGCTCATGGTGAAGAAAACTTGCTCAAAAGATCTTTTCATTGCTCAAAATATTGATTACAAGGTTGAATAATAGTGCAACAGTTGAACAGACGCGTTTATAAGTGTTACAGAACAAGGTTCAGCCGTTGCAAAAGGCTAAGGAAAAGAAAAGGAAGGAAGAAATTTGAAATTTAAGGCAACAGAACAGTAACACTTATAAGTGTTGCTGTGTCTTCTTCTTCGGCAGCGACTAGTTGAAGAACACGGTCACCGGCGGTGACCGGTGCAGCAGCAGTTGGCCGGATCGTGAGTATTCCGGCCACAATTCCGGCGACTCCGAAACTTCAATTCTAAGCTATTCTCCCCCTTCTTCTTGGCTTCTCTTGGTATATATAGACTCTAGGGATCCTTGTGAGTCTTCTAAACCTAATAGAACTCTTTAAAACACATCCAAATCTTCCCAAATCCGAATCAAAGTCTAACTCCCTTTTTCCGGCCAAATTCGGATTTGGGGCTATTTTCCGGCTAAAATTGCTGTTTCTTGGCGTGTTTAGTCTTGTGTTGAACTCTTCTAGCTTGTGTATCAATTTGAGAGCAAAATAACCAAGTTTTATCATGAATTAACGTTCACAGTTGAGTACAGCATTTTCGTCCGATGAGTTGAATCGGTGATTGACTCGGTCAACTCGGGTTGACCGATTTGACTCGGGTTTGACCCGATTTTGACCGAGTTGACTCGAGGGTGCCCCTTATCCATTTCTAGGGTGCCAATAACACTTGTCCTTGGGTGCCTTTATCACTTTTTTGAGCCAATTTTTCCACAAATCTTTATTCTTCAAATGTACCTACAAAAGCATAAAAACACGTAATAGACACAAAATCGAATACTAACTCACTAGAAATTAAGGTGTAATTTAGACACTAAAATGTGTCTATCATTGATCGACGAAGAAGAGGAACAAACTACAAGGAAGAATTGTCCTTCTTTCCATTCTTTTTAAATACCTTCTGTAACAGACTGAAGTACTCACAGTAACGCTTATAAGGGTATCAAAATTCCTGTGTGCGTTTCTTTTCCCATTCTAAGCATTATTTGAGTTATAAAAACGATTTTTGAGGGTTTTGCCATTACAATGAGGAGTTAAACTTCATCTATGAAGGCTACGGAGGAAGCTACTTTTCCAACAATTATGTGGTAATTTATTTAATTAATTTATGCAAGTTATTTATGATTAATTGCCTTGGTTAAAAATTTATTTAAAGATTTTTGTTAAGCAATTGTGACTCCGTTAGATGGTGCATGCCTCGCCTTAGGTCCTAGATGTTCCATGCTTTTGTTATACAGTTGTTGTTTTGAAAATCTATTTTTGCAATGATTTAGAATCAAATTAAAATGTTAGAATTGCATGATTAAACTTAATCACTTTGAAATTGGAAAGTAGTGGAATCCTAGCCTCAGTTTTCTCCCAACTTTATAAAAAAATATTTGAGTTTTCATACTTTTAGTTTTAGAAATTAAATTTAAAATCAATCTTCACAAGTCTGAGTAACGAATCTTTATTTACCACTTTTAAACTACATCAATTTTTGGCGCCGCCGACGCAGACTTGTTTTCATAATTGTTTTTAGGTTAATTAGTTTAGTTAGATTTTTTTTTTTACTTTGTTCTATTTTTACGTTTCTTTTGGTGTTTCTCTTTTTGCTGCAGGTTTTGGATTTTGGATCGAAAGGAAAGTGAGCCAAAGATTTGGAATTAAAATCAAAGATTTGGAATTAAAGCTAAAGACTTGGAGTTAAAAGCTAAAGCTTAAAAGAACGAAAAAGAAGACGAAGATTTATCTTAATTAGATTTTAATTATATTTTATTTTATTTTATTTTTAGAAAACTGCATTAGGATTCTAATTGTTTCTCTATTTTTTATTTTGGACACTTCTCTTCGGACTTTGGACTTTTTGGACATTATTATTATTTTTAAGCCCTACGGAAGGGTAGTACTAAATATTAATTGCACAGGGAAGGACGACAATTGCGATATTGTCTCGGCCCCTCGGGTTCGCACACTGACAAAGGAGTTAGTGGCCCGAGTCGACTTCAACGGTTCATCGCCCGTCTGGTATGGGAGGTAAGACTCGATCAACCCACGAATCCCCTACAAGTGGGTTTACTGTATTCCTTCGTATGCATATATACCGAGGAACTGAAAACGGACTTACTTTTCTATTAAAGGGCAAGAACTGGCCATACAAGATAAGGACTCGGATTTCATCACCGTTTCCTTCTTGCCCGCCTTATGAACACGTTACCTAACGCGAACCTAATCTTTAAAATTTGACTAGAAAGAAGACCGATAGGGTATCGAGCTTATTGGAAAATCATTCAAAAGGATTGTATTGGTTTCTTTGTTAGCCTAACTCGAAGTTCGAAAAGATTATTTTAAGTTGATTAGCGTCGCCTTGTAACCCAAGGAAACGTTACCAAAGAGACAGGGTTATCAAAGCTCCTTAGAGCTTATCCTATTTCTCTTCGACTTCATCTAATTCGGATCGTCCTAAGAGGTTTGCTAAAACTGTAACTAGTTGCCTTTCGAAAGAATAGAAGCTGGTCTATAAACAATCTAAGTGGAGCCATCATGCTTTTTGTTTGCTAGATTCAATAGGTTTGATTTGGTTGAGTCGTCCTTGTTTTTGTATGTTTACAACCTCTTCCTGTTAGGATTTATTTTCTTAGATTTTTGTAAATTTATTAGGAATTTTTTTTTGTTAGAAAATGTTGAACTGGTATTATGAGGACCAATACAATGAATATCAGACTGAATTTCAAAAAAGAAATTATCAGTACTATCAACATGGTGTGCATACTAATCAGGACCATCATCAACCTTCCGGAGGTTATTACTCATACCAGGGTGATCCCAATTACTATTCATACATACACTCGTCTTATGAGCGACATTCGAGATATTTGTCTTGGAAAGATGCCCTAGAGAAAATGCAACCTAGTAATTATCCTATACCTAATACACCTCTACGAGAAGCCTTCAAACAGCTAGCTGAAAGTACAAAGCAACTAGGTGGGGATAGCAAGCAGAGGAGAGAGGAGTATGAGATAATCCGATTAAATTTGAAAGAAATGACTGCAATTTCTCTAAATAATCTTATATCCCGATATGGTGCTACCCCTGATAGTTATTCACCTGGTCAAGAGGACGAGGATAGAATTGGTAACACTACTTATTTAGACGAGGTTCAAACATCTTCATATTATTATGATGATGAGGATAGTATTGGTGAAGAACTTGAAATATACGGGCAGAGTGATCAAGAAATTGACACTCCAGTTATGCTTCACGATGATAGTGTTATTTCTAGTTCAAATTCAAATAATTTTAATGATTAATTACCTATTCAACAGGAAGAGGATTTCACTAGAGATACCACTGTTCTAGACGATGTAGAAATTTCTTGTTTTGAAATCAATAATGGTTTAGAGGAACGGGTTTATCCTAAGACTAGTGATTTGGAGTCTGACGATTCGAAGACAATAGTCTCTAATGAAGACGATAGACTCGTAGAGATTTTAAATATGAGTGAGGATGCACCAACGGATTATAACCTACAAGAAGCAATTGACCATTTTCGGGTATCTGACGATCTAGAAATTAGGGAAATTGTGATTAGTCTATCTAGAGACACTAAAAACTTTAAGTTTGAGGGTGACTATCATTCTCCATGTGCTTTACCTGTAGCTCTTAGATAGGCCCCTAACTTGGGACTTGACATATGCACCTCTACCACTTTACAAGATAAAATTCAAACTAGATTCCCTGAGCCTGTTGATGTCCAGAAAGAAGTTCAGTTATTAGAAACCCATCCTCTGGTCGATGTGGTTTACCTAGGCAGTAGTATCAAGATTGACTTTGTTTTTCCACTAAAATATTTTCTTCCATATGTGGGAACGTTAGAATTTCAAATGTGTCAGTTATTAAGTTTTGAGACTAAACCTAATTACTTTAGGGAATTAGAATCGACACATTTGTTTATGAATGACCACCTTCATAGTAGTCAATTGTGTGAGTCAAATCTGATTGACTTTAAGGATACACAATTATTCAGGTTATTATTATGTGCTTCTAAGTTCTTAGTTGAGTTATTCCAGACTCTACAACCCGATTCTTTTGATCCTGTCTACGAGGAGATCCAGCCCATGAAAATATTTTATCTAGACCCTGTTATAGAGCCTGAACCTGAACCACAGCTAGAAGTAGTTGTCGTAAACAGAAAACTAAATAAGGGTGCGCTTAGTTTGTTCATTTTTTTGTCCTATTGTTGTTTCCTCTTATTTATGATAGCACTATTTCATTCAGATGACCCACAGTTGTTCCGACTATTACTATATGATTTTATGAGGTGACTAATTCTTTCTAAATCTGGCTGAAGACTTTAAACTTAGCACTTCTTGGGAGGTAACCCATGTTCATGCTCAAGAAACACGGTAATATCTTTCCTTAGCTCTTTTCCTTCGATTGGTAACAGTTTCTCCTTGTTAATGCTCTTAATCATTCATCTTTAGAAACATTGAGGACATTGTTTAATTTAAGTTTGAGTGTAAGGGAGAAACTTTTTAGTGAAATAATAAAGCTTTAGAATTTAGAAACTTGTGAACACTTCAGGGTGACACTAATCATTCTAGGTAGATGGAAACTTAGCTCTTTTTCTATTGGAATTGGTGTCCAGTGAAATGGTCTATTCATAAAAGAACAGAATTCAGGTGTTAGAAATAACATGATAGTTGTCACCACATCTCGGAGTCTATCACTACCATATCACTTTCTTCTTTTGCTTTTGCAAATTTGTGTTTCTCTAAGTGATTTGGTGGGGCCCAGTATCAAATTGTTATCGGCGTCGGGATGAAATAAAGTGTTTTGAGGTCAAGACCCATTATTATATTTTAGTTCTATAAAAAAAAGATTGAAAAGAAAAAAATTATTAATATTATTATTATTGTTAGAAATTTGTGTGGGTTCTCTCTGTCTCCGTCCCTAAGCAAGCGTGGAATGCAGAATCTATGGGAACCCGAGTATAAGTCAGTTGAATTGATATTAGAGTTAAGAACAGTGGGTGCGGATCTCGAATTTATTAGGTTTCATCCTGGCAATGACCTTCAGACAGATATGGGAAACGCCGTTCACCTTAGTCAACACTTGCAACCTTCATAGTTTCCATGTCCATCTTATAAATCTTTTCATGTGATTGAACTGTGATAGATTCTGAGACTTGTGGTTAAGCGATTATCTGAGTAGAGCTCTGTTGTCTTACATATGAATTTTAGTATGCTTGAGTAAACACTCGTGTACAGCAATTGGACTCATATAGGGTAATGATTTCCATAGCCGAAGAATTGAGTAAGCCAACTAAATAGCTTGTTTAGTGTCTAACCTTAATTTTTCACGAGTCGCTAAAATCTGGAGTACAGGTTTTGTGGGTATACCTCTTGTAAACCCTCACGAGAAAAAACTCGTCCACTAGGGACACCTAGGGGTTTAACGGCTTATTACATATGCTAAATGTAGTCGCGATTCCTGCGAAAGTGAGTTAGGATTTTATTTTCTAGATTAGATTTGCTCGAGGACTAGCAAATAATAAGTTTGGGGGTATTTGATAGACACATTTTTGTGTCTGATTTAATCGCAATTATTTATATTGTTGGTACTCAATTTTGTATTTATTATTGTTTTTTATTGCTTTTTAGGTATTATTGGAGAAATGTTAAAGGCACCCACACTTTGGTTAAGGGAAACCACACCCCAAATTTCAAATGAAAAAGTTGGCGGGAAACAATTCTCATACTTCACGTGAACAGGAAACTCAAGCTTAATTTGGAAACTCTTTTTTTTATGGAAATCTCCTAAAGTTATGAAACTGAGTTGTTTGGGAAGGAATTAAAAAGAGAATGATATCGATTTCTTCTCTTAGTAGCGTCCAAGAATCGAAATCAGGAAA
>JAJJMC010008453.1:0-16403 GCA_023531435.1 Papaver californicum | reverse complement strand
ACCGTTGAAAATAAATGGGGAGTATCTCGACACACTAGGTTTCATCTTGGTACTGACCTTCAGACAGATATGGGACACATCGTTCGCCTCGGTCAACATTTGCGACCTTCTACAGTCTACTTTCATCTTCTAAGTCTTTTCATGTGATGGGTGGTTAGATAACTGTCTGAGTAGAACTCTGTTGTCTTAGATATGAATTTTAGTATGCTTGAGTTAACACTCGTGTACAGTGATTGGATCCATAAAGGGTAATGGTCCTTATAGCCGAATATCTGAGTAGCCAACTAACTAGCTTGTTTAGTGTCTATCCTGAATCATACACGTGTTGCTAAGATCTAGATCCAGGTTTTGTGGGTATACCTCTTGTAAACCCTCACGAGACAAAACTCGTCCACTAGGGACACCTAGGGGTTTAACGGCTTACTGCATATGCTAAATGTAGTCGCGATTCCTGCGAAAGTGAGTTAGGATTTTTACTTTATTTTTAGAGTAGTTTGCTCGAGGACTAGCAAAATAGTAAGTCTGGGGGTATTTGATAGACACATTTTAGTGTCTAAAATTGCACCTTAATTTCTAGTGAGTTAGTATTCGATTTTGTGTCTATTACGTGTTTTTATGCTTTTGTAGGTACATTAGAAGAATAAAGATTTGTGGAAAAATTGGCACAAAAAGTGTTCAAGGCACCCGAGAAAATGGATCAAGGCACCCACACTTTGGATTGGGGCACCCTTGGATCGGGATGAACTGGATCGGGCCAACTCAGCGGGTCAACTCAGCCCAGTCAACTCGGTCAAAGCCAGTTGACCGAGTCAAATCCAGTTGACCGGGTCAAAGCTTCATCGGCAAACAGGAACTTCTCTTACTCAAATCAAATCGTAAAATTCATGGGATTTCAGCCAAATTGATAGCTACCCAAGTTAATTAAAGGTCCGTATAACCTATTAGAAGCATCAGAGCCGAGTAATTTGGGCCATAGAATCATGTATCTGGCCGGAAAATAGGTGTTGTTCCTTTTTGGATAAAAACAGGATTTACACGGTGATTAACCGAATTATACTGGGATTGGGATGTTCCAGAGAGTTCCTAAGTACTATATAAAGCAGTCGCAAGCCTCAGATTTATGCTACGCAGCTCCAGAATCACTTTTCCCTCTTTCCGTTCAAGTTCCGACGCCGGCCGGTATCTGCTGCTGTTCCCGGTGATCGGCTGTTCTTCACCCACCATCGCTGAAGAAGACGACTAAGCAACGTCTGTAACTGTTGCTGTTCCACTGTTACAGCTCTGCTCCTGTTGCCTTAGATTTTGAACATTTCTGTTGCTTAAAGCTCTCTGTAACAGCTGAACCCTGTTCTGTGACACTTATATACGTATCTGTTCAGCTGTTGCACTATTCTTTAACCTTGTAATCAATATTTTGAGCAATGAAATCAACTTTTGAGCAAGTTTTCTTCACCATGGGCTAAGTCTAATTACTGGGATGATGGATAAGGTAATTTTCTCAATTTTATGTGATTTAATTATTTTCTAATAATTATTTATAATTCTTTTATTATTAGAATTGCATAGTTTTGAATAGTAAAAACAGTTTTCTTTCAACAGTTGTGCTTTTGCTTGGAACAGTTTGTTTGTATTACCTTCAGTCCCGACTTAAGAGAGACAAATATGTATACGGTAAAACATCGATACAATAATACTTTTGAGACTTAAAAAACATATTAACTGTTCTAGAGGGTTTCTTATTTTTTACAAATAAAAAGATATTTTATCTACGCTCACTTTTTCACGTTTTTCCCTTTTATATTTTGTTAACTTCCCATTTTACACTGTAAAAAGAAAATATAATGGATGTCAAACATCTTTTAACCTACCCAATGACAACGATACGGTCATGTAATCAACTATAGATGAATAAATTATTCGATCGGTATTAGACACTATTTATAATGATGGTAATGATCTTGATTCAAATGGAAGGAGCATTATGCCAAATGTGTTGTGAAAAAAAGGCCTTCAAACAATAGTCAACTTAAACAAGTAAAATATTTGGGAGGTCATTTTTGTATTACAAAAAAGTTAAGGGTGAGACTTATTTTAATTTATTTATTTTATGTATGTAAACAGGAAGTGTAATAATCTAGCATCCAAACTTGTCAAGTTATTGTTGAATTTTCTTAGCCATCAGACCTCTTGTCATGCAGCCAATTAGGAAAGGTTTCTGGAAATAAAATATGCTCACATGAGCATGTACAGCTTTTACTTCTTAGTTAATAATTATTTTTTTATCAAATGCATTTCACATTAAAAAGTTGAGTTTTTATACGTGATTTTTTTTATTGAAATATTTTAGTCTATATACTAAGGGCGTTCACAGTATCCCAAACGACCAAGACTAAAAATTTTATTCTTTGGTCCGGCCGAAGAACAACGGTATATAGTCGGGCGGTGCTCTAAAATAACGCCTGGTATAGGGCGGTGTCCTAGCGTATCGCTTGTTGAGACGGGCGTGATCCTAGCATAATGTTTGCGTCAGGCGGTCTCCTAGCTGAATGCTTAATGTGGGACGGAAACGTAAGATAACGAGTGGACGGTCTTCTAGGACCACGCCCAAGAGACGGACGGAGCACTAGACAATCGCCTGATGGGGCGGTGTGCCAGCATCACGCCTGGTCAAGTAACACTATTGCGAATGGAGCGTGTGCCAACATCAACACGGGCGGTGCCTAGCGTCCCGCCTACAAAACCCAAGCGGACTCCTACAATGCCGCTCCATTACTTAGTTTACTTAATGATTAGTTTACTTAATGCTTAGCTTTACTGTAATGCTAAGTTTACTTAATGCTTAGTTTAATGCTTAGTGTAATGCCAAATTTTCATTACTTAATGCTTACTGTAATGCTTAGTGTAAACTCACTCTAATGCTCAGTTTCCAAGCGGACTCCTAGTAATACACTAGGTGTAATGCTTAGTTTCCGAGCGGACTCCTAGTAATACATTAAGTGTAATACGATGTTAAATGATGTTGGGCGGAGGATCAACGTAACGCTCCATGTTGGGCGGAGTCTTAGCATTACGCTTGGACCAAGCGGTATTCTAGCGTTACGCTCCAATGGGGTGGGGATTTGGTTACCCGCCTGTTAGTGGGCGTGATCCTAGGTTAGCGCTTGATCAGGCGTAGTCCTAGGTTATCGCCCGTGTTTTTGAGGCGTTGTGCGAGAATAACGCTTGATGCCAGGCGGTTTACTACGAAGCCGCTTGATGCCAGACGGTTCACTACGAAGCCGCTCGACTAAACCAAGTTTAGTCCAGAAAAAAGACTAAATCTAGTCTGCTACAGTGGATTTTCTGGACTATAACCCAAATTCACTCGTCCCGCTGCGCCTCTCTTTTCCGGACTAAAGATCAAATTTGATCTTTAATCCGTGTTATAGTCGTCCCATTGTGGACGCTTTAAGGGTCTTGTTAACATATGCACTCATGCATGTGTTTAGAGTTATTTAATTATTGTTATTTTGCTTAGGATGCTGAAAAACAATAATTACTAGTCTAATATATCAATGAAAAGATCAATTTTTATTATTGCCCACTTATTATTTATTTATTTTCTCTCTTTTCTTAAAGAGCATCCACAGTGGGACGAACAAAAGACAGAGTATATCTAAAATTTACTCTTTGATCGGTTCAAAA
Source organism: Papaver californicum (assembly GCA_023531435.1). Lineage (NCBI taxonomy): Eukaryota > Viridiplantae > Streptophyta > Magnoliopsida > Ranunculales > Papaveraceae > Papaver > Papaver californicum. The sequence goes on along the minus strand of JAJJMC010008453.1, from coordinate 12,719 downwards.
CCAATCATAGTGGAGCGAATAAATTTAGTTATAGTCGAGTTTTTTTACTGTTTGGGACCGAATCTGATCTGAAAACTGGACTAAATCCAATTTTGGTGGAGCGTTCACCTAGCAGTACGTTTCCCATCAAACGTTAAGTTAGCATACGTCTCGTGACAGGCGTTGCCATAGATTACCGCCCGTATACCATCTGAAAATCAGACGGACATTTAGAGTACCGCCCGTATTAGCTTAAATCAGGCGTGAGTATACACGAATGCCTGATGTAAATGGGGCGTGAGGCTAGGTGAACGCCTAACTAAATCTAAAAAGAAAATGAGACAGGCGTGAGACTAGGTGATCGCCTAACTATACTCTACTCTTCTTCCATTGTGTTTTCCTGTGGATTATACCCAAATTTTTTTAGTTTTAAATTTATGATCTACTCTTTAGTGTCCGTAACTGCGGACGCTCTAACTCACCTTTTCTTTCTCTTAACTCTCACCATCGTTTTCTTCTCTCTTCCGGACATACCGGCTAAACCAATAATGGAAATTCTAATTGATAAAAATATTCAATTAAAATTTTTATGTTGGTGCCTAATTGAAAAGAAATCAAGAAAAGCTAATTGATTGTGTAATTTGATTATTCATGAACAAAGCCTAACTAAAGGAAAGAAAACATTAAAATCGATCAAAACCAGCAATCTCTATTTGTTTGTTTGGTTGTTTGTTTTGATTGAAACCCCTTTTGTTTTAAAGATCAGAAATTAGGATTGATGCAAGAAAAAATATATTCTTAGGAGGTACACTATGGATGTAGATAATCTCCCAATCTCAAGTATATGTGTTGATTAATTGATTTAATTTTGTGGGAAGATGTGAATTGAAAGATTAAATTTCCCTTTTATTTAACTTTCCTTCTTGACATCACAAATCAATCTTGCTTTCTTTCAAGTATAATTCTTTTGAAAGAGGGGGAAAAAGAGACGTGAATGGGGAGACAGATATAAACAATTTCAGTTTCTCTTCCATCTTTTTTACAAATAGGGTGAAAAGTAAAAACGCATTAAAGGAAATATAATGATATTTATTAAAAAAATATATCTATAACTTCACTAGTTTGTTTTCAAGACAAAATTTACACTTCCAACATAGAAATAACCAATTAATCAGCGGTTAGACTATGTATGGGTGCATATAGAAATAACCAATTAATCAGCGGTTGGACTATGTATGGGTGCATAGGTTAACATTTGTCATATGTTAATATTATTGTTTCAGTCATTTTTTGTTTTCGTTGAAACTATAAGGACTCAAATATATGTATCATTAAATGCATATGAAAAATTAATAATCTAGTCTCTTGGTGTAAATCCATTTTTTTAATCATATGATTAAGTTGTTATTTAATTGAACATTAGTTCACCAAAAGATCTAACGTAGACATGAGTGTCATCCTTGATAAAATTATTTCTGATCATGCATGATTTCTCATATCAGTCGTATCATGATCTAAGATCCGTAGTTTATATGTATCCTTGCGTATCAATTTCAGGTATGTTAATAGGGTGTGATAGACACATTTTTGTGTCTGATTCGTCCTCAATTATATATATTCTTAATGTTCATTCAATATTTATTCTGGTATTTTATGTGTTTGTAGGTGTTTTTGGGAAATAAACATTTGTGGATAAATTGGCTTGAAAATTGATAAAGGTACACATTCCATTATTGAATGGGGGCACCCCTTCTTTGTTTCATATTTGAAAAAGGCGGGAACTATCTTCTTCTCGTAAGAGAGTTTCTGGTAATTTGGAAACCCGAGTTTAAATGGATTTGTTTGAGGTTTATGATTTATCTAATTGAAGTAACATCCAAAACATGCTTCAACACGTCTAGAGGAGTATTTCATACCGAGAAAATAGCTGGAAAACCCTTGTTGTTGTCGGAAATAAAAGTTGTTTCCTGAATTGGATAAACACGAATTGTTAGATTTGTTTCGGGATTAAATCGAGCCCTTATCGATTTAGAAGAAGCTATTAGGTTTTATGAGACCTATAAAAGCAAGACAGATCGAGAAAAATAAAAGGAAGGAGGTTGGGGAAAAATTCAGAGAGAGAAAAAACTCACATGCTCGTGAGGAAGAAGAAGACGACCAGAAGGACGCCAACGAAAAGTCGCAGGAAACATGGCCAAAACTATATCAGCAGAAGATCGTCGCTTACTGCTAGTCTTATTCCTCTGTAACAGTTCGAGTGTAACACTTATATCCGTAGCAGTTGGCTTGTTTTATTATTTTTGATTCTTTTCTTCTTCTCAAGAACTTTTGAGCCATGTTTCTATCTTCTGAGAGCGTTTTGAGCATGATGAGCTAAACCCATCGTTGGGACAATGGAGTAAGCCATATTTCATGAATGAATGGTAACTATTTTTATTTCTTTATGACTTTTTGCATTGGTTTTAAATTGATTTATGATTTTTTCTAATTAGTTGTGATTTTGTTTGATGGTGTATGCTGGGACTTAAGAGCTTTTGATGCGTTATGCTTATAATTTACATTTATGTTTTAGAAATCTATTAATGGCAAAGAAATAGAGTCAATAAAAGAGCTATAATTTTTAAGAATCATTGTAGAAATCACTCAGAAGTTATTTTGGTGGAATCATGAGTCCCAATTCTTCCCAATATTGTTACAATCTTTTACAAATTTTCTAGTCAAACCAAAATTAGGTCTAAAACGAATCTTCACAAATCTCAGTGAACGAACAATTTTTCCCACTTTTCAAAAACAACCAAGTTTTTGGTGCTGCTGCCGGGGACTTTTCTAAAGAGTCTAGTGTTGTTCCTGATAAGTCCGATTTTGTGCCCAGAGCACAATTCCCATAACTGCTCCTTCCAACAAAGAAGGAATCAATTTTTCAATAAAATAATGGAAATATTTAAGCAGGTCAACATCAACATTCCATTATTAGAGGCAATTAGGCAAGTTCCTGTGTATGTCAAGTTCCTTAAAGATCTTTGTACACGAAAAGCGTATCAATTCTTCTGTGTTACTTTTATTTCTTCATTGTAAACACTTTTTGAGCTATGAACAATTATTTGAGAGTGTTTCCAACATGATGAGCTAAACACCATCACTAGGGCGACGGAGGAAGCTATTTTTCCAATAATAAAGTGGTAATTCTTATTTTATTAATTTTTTTCGCAATTCTTTTACTATCATTTGCTTTGAATAAAAATTGAAAAAAAATGATTTTTATCAATTAGTTGTGTTTTCTTTTGATGGGTCATGCTTAGCTTAGAGCTTTTGATGTCTCATACTTTTGATTTACAACTATTATTTTAAAAATCTAACTTTGACAATATTTTGAATAAATTGAATATATGAATTGCAAGATAATCACTTGAAAAATTGGCTAATGGTGGAATCCTTAGTCTCAGTTCTTTCCAAAATTCTTGAATCAATTCTACTTTAATCTTCTTTATTTTTAGTGTTATAAATTAGGTTTAAAAATCGAACCTTTACAAGTCTGAGTATTGAATCTTTTACCACTATTTAAAAACTACATCAATTTTGGCGCGCCGCCTGGGACTTGTCTTTAGGTTTAGATTTTTAAATTTATTTTTAGTATTATTTTTATTTTACATTTCTTTGGGTATTTATCTTTTTGCTACAGATTTTGGATTTTGGATGAAAAGGAAATTGAGCCAAAGACTTTGGTGATTAAAGACTTGGAGTTAAAGTTAAAGCGAAAAGAACGGAAAAGAAGACAAAGAATTTTATTTTTATTCGATTTTATTTTTATTTTTTAGGTTTTATTTGTTTGTTTTTTTTAGAGAATTGTATTAGGAAATTTTTATTATTTCTATAATTTTTCTTTTATTTTGGGACTTTGGACATTATTATTATTTTTATACCCTACGGAAGGGTAATTTAAATATAAACTGCAACATGGAAGGACGACAATTACGATATTGTCTCAGCCCCTAGGGTTCGTACACTAACACAGGAGTCAGTGGCCCGAGTAGACTACAACCTATTCATCCCCCGTCTGGTATGGGAGGTAAAACTCGATCAACCCAAGAATCCCCTGCAAGTGGGTTTAATGTATTCCTTTGTATGCATATATGTTGAGGAACTGAATACGGAATTGTTTTTCTAGTAAAGGGCAAGAAACTGGCCATACACGATAAGGACTCGGATTTCATCACCGTTTCCTTCTTTCCCGCTTTAGGAACACGTTACCAAACGCGAACCTAAGCTTAAAATTTTGACTAGAAAGAGACCGATAGGGTAACGAGCTTATAGGAAACTCGTTCAAGAGGACTGTATTGGTTACTTTGTTAGCATAACTCAAAGTTCAGGAAGATTATTTTAAGTTGATTAGAGCCGCCTTGTAACCCAAGGAAAAGTTTCCAAAGAGACAGGGTTATCAAAGCTCCTTAGAGCTTATCCTGTTTCTGTTCGACTTAATCTAATTCGGATCATTCTAACAGGTTTGTTAAACCTGTAACTAGTTGCCTTTCGAAAGAATATAAGCTGGTCTAGAAACAATCTAAGTGGAGCCATCATGTTTTTTTTTCTAGATTCAATAGGTTTGATTTGGTTGAGTCAGCCTTGCTTGTGATTGTTTAGAATTCCCTTCCAATTAGGATTTTTTTTTTTTAGTTTTTTTTAGTGTATGCCAAGACCGCTTGAAATCATCACTGAGCGAGCTTGGAAAAGTGACACTCTAGGTTGTTTGATTAGTGAAAAACCTAGTAGTTTTGTCTGGAAACGAGGACCTCGAAGACTCTTCTTTTGAGGGCCCTGTTTTTGGAAATTTCAATTTTGAGAACTTGACACTGTGTGAAGAAGTTACTTCTAGTCCTTTGATAGCGCCAGCAATGGCAACTTTAAAAGCTTTATTGAATCCGACTAGGACTTCTCGTCCATCATGTATCAAGTTAGCTGAAACTGAAGCAAACTAGGAGTTGAAACCTAGGACCATACAGATGCTCCCAATCTTCTTAGGGAAAGAAAATGAAAACCCCTATTTCCATGTTAGGGATTTTGATGAAATATGTAGTACCATCAGGATTAAGGACCTAGATGATGAATCATTGAAACTTAGACTGTTTCCTTTTTCACTAAGAGACAAAGCCAAATCTTGGCTATATAGTTTGACTTCCGAGTCAATTGAAACCTATGAAAAACTTACATCTGCCTTTTTCCAGAAGTTTTTCCGTAGGCACAAAATATCATCTATTAGGCAGCAGATTTGCACATTTTCTCAACAAGAGGGAGAATCTCTATATAGTTATTTAGAAAGGTTCAATGACTTATTATCACAATGTCCTCATCATGGTTTATAAAAAGTAAGGCTAGTTCAGATCCTCTACGAGGGTTTAGATTATTCGACAACAACCATGGTTGAGTCTTTATGCACGGGTGGGTTTGAAAATAAAACTGTCGATGTTGCGATGATATTTTTGAATGAAATCGCCGAAAAAACCCAGCAGTGGGAAAACAATAGGGAGCCCCAGAAAACAATTCTTCTAAGTAGAGGAAATATCAATAGGGTAGAAGGATCTTTTGAATCAGATGCCAAAATAGCAACTATATCAAAAAGGTTAGAAGCTTTAGAACTGAGTCAATCTAGTTGTGGAATTTATCCCAAATCATTTTTGGAAGGACAGACTGTAGAAGAGCAATCCCATGCTCTTTATAATAACACTAGATTTGATAATCATTAGAAGTTTGACCCTTATTCAGAAACCTATAACTCTGGTTGAAGAAACCATCCTAACCTTTCTTGGTCTAAGGGACAGAGTCAAGGTTAGTCTAGTAATTCTAAGGTTCCCCCAGGTTTTGGTTATACTAAGAATCCTTCTGGACCGGCACAATTTCAGAATCCGATAGATAAGACGATCATGAGTTTAACAGAGTCTGTCGCCTCATTAACTCAGAACACTAAAGATTTTCAGCAGTTTGTCAACCAAAGTTTACGAGAAAATCAAAAGATCGTTCAGGCTAACAGTCAGGCTATTTTCAATTTAGAAACCCAGGTTGGTCAAATCGCTGAGTCTTTGAGAGAAAGATAAAAAGGTTCCCTAGTCAACCACACCCCAATCCTATAGGAGTTCATGAAGTATCTTCTGGTGAGAAATCATCAAAGCATGTGAATGCAATTAGAACCCTTAGGAATGGTTAAATGGTAGATAACAAGGTAACCATGTCTGATAGTGAACATATTGTAGTTCACCCTGCTGAGCCAGTAACTGAAGAGACTGACGAAGTCTCTAAAGATATGATGTAGCTCCTCATAAGCCAGATTTTGTGCCCAGAGCCCCGTCCCACAACTGTTAGCACCAAAAAAGAAGGAATCCAACTTTAACGACATATAAAAAGTTTTTAAGCAAGTCACGATCAACCTTCCATTATTAGACGCAATTAGGCGAAAGCTAAAACTTAGTGTACAAAAGAAAGCCTTTTTAGCTAGTCATGTGAGTTTAATTATCCAGAACAATACAACTCCTAAGTACAAAGACCCAGGGTCTCCAACCATTTCTTGCACATTAGGTAATTACCGTGTTGAAAAAACGTTATTTGACTTAGGAGCCAGTGTGAACTTACTTCCGTACCATGTGTACCTCTAGCTAGGACTTGGTGATTTGAAACCTACTCAGATAACACTGCAGTTAGCTGATAGGTCTGTGAAAATTCCTCGTGGTATCATAGAGGATGTTCTTATTGAGGTCGATAAGTTTATTTATCCAGTAGATTTTGTTGTCCTTGATACCCAACTTGTCCCTTACCTAGAGAATCTGACACATGTGATATTAGGTCGCCCGTTTTTAGCTACATCTAATGTGATCACTAACTGTCGAAATGGTATTATGAACTTATCTTTTGGTAATATGACAATTGAGCTGAATATTTTCAATATTAGTAAGCAACCACCTGAGCTAGATGACACGTGCATTGAAGAGGTGAACATGATAGGAACATTAGTTCAGGAGTCATTACCAAACACTTTGTTAGAAGATCTATTAGAGAAATGCCTATCCCACTTTGGGTTTGATTTTGATGACGATAGTGTGATTAATGAGGTGAATACTTTGTTAGATTCATCCCCTTTGATAGACACTAGTAATGGATGGAAACCTAAGTTTGAACCACTACCAGTTTCTAAGTCTACATTAATTACTTTTTTAGAAGAGCCTTCTAAGTTGAACCTTAAATAACTACCAGATACTCTGAAATATGTGTATTTAGGCCCATCTGAGACTTTGCCTGTGATTGCACATCCGACTTGGATAGTAACCAGGAAAGTAGGCTAGTGACTGTGCTTAAAGACAATAAGGAAGCTTTAGGGTGGACCATAACAGGCATTAAGGGTATAAGTCATACTGTTTGTATGCATCAGATTCATTCAGAGGATGATACCAAACCGTCTAGGGAGATGCAACGTCGACTTAACCCTAACATGAAAGAAGTAGTTCGAACTGAGGTACTTAAGTTGTTAGATGCGGGAATTATCTACCCTATCTCAGACAGTAAGTGGTTCATCCCCGTTCAGGTTGTTCCCAAGAAATCAGGTATCATTGTAGTCCGGAATAATAACAATGAGTTAATCCCAACCCGAGTGACCATGGGGTGGCATATTTGTATTGAATATAGAAAACTGAACAACGTCACAAGGAAGGACCACTTTCCCCTTCATTTCATCGACCAAATGCTTGAGAGATTAGCTGGACATAGCCATTATTGCTTTCTAGATGGTTTTTCTGGTTATAATCAGATTGTTATTTCCCCAGAAGACCAAGAGAAAACCATTTTTACTTGTCCCTTTGGTACCTTTGCGTATAAACTCATGCCTTTCGGGTTTGTAATGCACCCGCTACTTTTCAGCGTTGTATGATGAACATATTTTCTGACATGGTAGAACGGATTTTAGATGTCTTTATGGATGATTTTTCAGTATTTGGGTCATCTTTTGATGAGTGCTTGCATCATTTGACATTAGTGTTGACTAGGTGTAAGGAAAAGAATTTAGTGCTTAATTGGGAAAAATGCCATTTCATGGTTCGATCAGGAATTAGGGCATATTGTATCTTCTAAGGGTATAGAGGTAGACAAAGCCAAAGTTGACCTTATTAAAACTTTACAGGTTCCCAAAACTGTATGAGATGTTAGGTCATTCTTAGGGCGTGCAGGTTTTTATCGTCGATTCATTAAGGATTTTAGCTTGATTTCTAGACCTCTTTGCAATTTGCTTGCAAAAGATGTTAAGTTTGTCTTTGATGATGCTTGTTTAGAGGCTTTTGAGAAGCTTAAGACCTTACTCACTACCTCCCCTATAGTCCAGGCACCTAACTGGAACCTACCCTTTGAGATAATATGTGATGCTTCAGATTATGCTATTGGTGTTGTGTTAGGTCAACGAGAAAATTATTAGTTATTGTTTTTACCTTAGACAAGTTTAGATCCTATCTCTTTGTTTCTAAGGTTATAGTCTTTACCGATCATGCTGTTTTGAAGTACCTTCTGTCTAAGAAGGATACTAAACCTAGATTGATTAGATGGATCCTTTTGCTGCAAGAATTCTCGCTAGAAATTAGAGACAAAAAGGGTGCAGAAAATATAGTAGCAGACCACTTGTCTAGACTTTTTGTGGATTCCCCTGATGATTCTCCTCATGTGAGGGATAACTTTCCTGATGAACAACTATTCTTTGTTTCCCAATCACCTTGGTTTGCGAATATAGTGAATTATCTTGTTACTGGTCAAATGCCTCAACACTGGGGTAAACAAGATCGTTTTAGGTTTTTAGCTGAGGTAAATCATTTCTTTTGGGACAATCCTTACTTGTTTAAGTATTTTCCATACCAGATTATTAGGAGATGTATACCTGAGAGTGACCAGTCCAGTATTTTTTTTTTGTCATGATCATGCTTGTGGGGGTCACTTTAGTGCTAAGAATACTGTTGCTAAGATATTGCAGTATGGATTCTACTAGCCGTTGTTGTTTAAAGACTCCCACAGTTATTGTGCTGCCTGTGAGCGTTGTCAGAAGTTAGGAACCATTTCCTGTATAAATATGATGCCTTTGAACCCTATTTTAGTCATTGAGGTCTTTGATGTGTGGGGCATTGATTTTATGGGTCCTTTTCCTAATTCCTTTGGTTATTTTTACATCCTTGTCGCTGTAGACTATGTATCCAAGTGGATAGAGGCGGTTTCGTGTAAAACAAACGACCACAAGGTTGTGGTCCAGTTTTTGAATGATAACATATTTGCACGTTTTGGTACACCACGAGCTATAATTAGTGATGGAGGGTCACACTTTTGTATTTGACCTTTTAATCTCTTGATGAAGAAATATGGTATTACCCACAAAGTAGCTACCCCATATCACCCACATACTAGTGGTCAAGTAGAGACTCCCAACAGAGAGATAAAACGTATTCTAGAGAAAAAAGTTAATCCTAATAGGAAAGACTGGTCATTGAGGCTTACTGATGCCTTATGGGCTTACCGTACTGCGTTTAAGACCCCCATTGGAATGTCACCTTATCGTCTAGTTTTTGGCAAGGAATATTACCTGCCCGTCGAGTAGGAACATAGAGCATATTGGGCTGTAAAGAAGTTAAATTTTTCACTTGACAAAGCGGGAGCTCACAGGAAGCTTCAGCTCAATGAGTTGGAAGAGATTCGGAAAAATGCATATGATAGTGCTAGGGAGTATAAGAACAAAATGAAACTTGTGCATGATAAATATATTTTAAGGAAGTCATTTTCTCCATGTCAAAAAGTTCTTATGTATGATATTCTGCATCTATTCCCCGGGAAGTTACGCTCTCGGTGGACCGGTCCTTTTGTTGTTCGCACTGTCTTTCCTCATGGTGCTATTGAGATTGAGACTCAAGGTGGTAGAAATCCTTTCAAGGTTAATGGTCAGAGATTGAAACCATTTTTAGAGCCTTTTCCTACAGGTGATGTTGAGGAGGTCCCTCTGGAGGACCCTGCTTACTCTGATTGACCATCAGGGTTGTTTTTGTACATTAGTAGATTTTTGTAGGTTTTTAGGTTTTTATTTTCTGTCTTATTCTCCATAGAAGGATTTCTACGCTTCGCCCAGGTACTATCTTTCTAACTTACCTCTTTATTCCTCTCGGTACTGCTCTTTATTTTAAAACATTGAGGACACTGTTTGATTTAAGTTTGGGGATAAGAGAGAAACTTTTTAGTGTAATAATAAAACTCCAAAATTTAGAAGTTTGTGAACAATTCAGGATGACACTAACCATTCTAGGTAGATGGAAACTTAGCTCTTTTTTCTATAGAAATTGGTGTGCCCGGTTAAATGGTCTATTCATAAAAGGACAGAATTCAGGTGTAGAAATAACATGATAGTTGTCACCATATCTCGGAGTTTATCTCGACCATATCACCTTCTATTTTTATATTTGTAATTTTTTGTTTCTCTAAGTGATTTGGTGGGGCACCAATATCGAATTTTTATCGCCGCCAGGATTGAGTAGAGTGTTTGAGATTATTAGACTGTTATTCATACCAAAAAAATTTTGAGTATTGACACTTTGATAGCAATATGTGTGTGTTTTCCCTTTCTCCTTCGCATAAGCAAGCGTGGAACACAGGATCCATGAGAACTATTGATATTTTTGTAATAGTGGTAAATAAAGTTATCGTTCGCTCGAACTTGTGAAGATTGAATTTAGATTTAAAAAATTAATTTAAACTAAAAATATACACAAAATATGAAAATAATATTAACAAATACTGAGGTTATGGATTTCACCATTAACCAATTAAAGTGATTCAAACTAATTAATATTCATGCAATTCTTACATTTAATTTGATTCTAAAATATTGCAATAAGTAGATTTTCAAAAGAACAATTGTATAACAAAAGCATGGAACATCTAAAACCTAGGCCAAAGCATGTACCATCTAACGAAATCACCAATTGCTTAACAAAAATCATTAAATCAAGATAAATAATCATAAAAGAAATTGCAAAAATTAATTCAAATAGAAATATACCATTTTTATTGAAACAACGGCTTACTCCGTCACCACAGCATATGGGGTTTAGCTCATCTTTCCCAAGACACTCTCAAAAGGTTGGTACATAGCTCAAAAGTGCTTGATAAGAAGAAAATAAACAATAAACACTAAATCAGGAAAACTACAACGTTTTTAAGTGTTGCAGTATTCACTGTTACAAGACAAGTGTTTCAGATTCAAAATAATACGTTGCAGAAACAGTTGTTAGAAATACGACTGTTTCTTGGAGCTTTTTCCTTCAAATGAATTAGTCACAGAATCTGCGACTTTTGTTGAGTGTAGTTTGTTCTTCTTCTTCTTCTTTCACGAGATGAACTTGATTTTTTCTAATGTTATTTTGGCCGAAGCCAACCCCCCGTTAACTTGTTCCCATCGACTTATATTTATATTACAGCACCACATAACTCGATTAACTCCTCCATATCATCCAAAATCTTCTCACAATTGATGAAATATTATTTCGGTGATTATTTTTCATGATATTGTTTCTGTGTTTAAACTCGTGAGTAATATATCTTCGCGCTGTCTCCTCTTATTTTTCTAACAACATATCGATTAGCATAAAAACGATTTCCAGTGAAATAGGAAACTAATTCTATGTTTCACGTGAGAAGATCTTGCCCTGATTTTCTTCCCTGCTTAGCGCAGACACTCGTGAGATTTCTTTAGTCTTCTAAATTTCTTAACTTGTACAAATTCTTACACAAATAGCAAGAAGATATACTGTCTTAAAGCCCTCTAACTCACGTATACAATTTCATGCAGATTCATTTTTAAGCTTTCCGCCACAAAATCCTTTTGAATTTGATATGGGTGTCTTTAGCCGGAGTTGGGTTCCTTTATCCAAAATCAGGGGGTGCCCTAATCCAATATGAAGGTGCCTGTAACACTTTTGCTGGGGGTGTTTTCAACACTTTTAAGCCAATTTTCTCCACAAAAGTTTATTCTTCCAAAAATCCTAAAAGCACATAAAATCATATTATTAGTACCAAAATATGAGGACTATTAATACAAGTACGAGACTAAATAAGACACGAAAATGTGTCTATCAAATACCCCCAAAATTATTATTTGCTAGTCCTCGAGCAAATCTAATAAAAAATAAATCCTAACTCACTTTCGCAGGCATCGCGATTGCACTTAGCGTGTGCACTAAACCTTTAAACCCATATGTGTCCTTATCGGACGAGTTTTGTCTCGTGAGGGTTTACAAGAGGTGTACCCACAAAACCTATACTCCAAACCCTAGCTACCTGTGAACGATTGAGGGTAAACACTAAACAAGCTATTTAGTTGGCGTACTAAATTCTTCGGCTATGGGAATCATTACCCTATATGAGTCCAATTGATGTACATGAGTTTGCACTCAGCGTACTAAAATTCATATAAAAATGCAACTCTACTGAAAAAATCATTGAACATCCAAAACTGGATATAATTCACATTGCTCGAAATCAATCAAATTCAAACACAGGGATAGATTAGAAGATGGAAATAGAAGTAATGAATGGTGCATATGTTGACTAAGGTGAACGGTGTTTCCCTAAATATCAGTATAAAGTCCGGCTCGGATGCTCCTACTTTTATTATTATTTATATACATAATATATATATACATAATATATATATATATATATATATATATATATATATATATATATAT
>JAJJMC010008446.1:67137-95488 GCA_023531435.1 Papaver californicum | reverse complement strand
GGGCGGCTCTAATCAACTTTAATCTAATCTTCCTGCTTTTTGAGTTAGGCTAATAAGGTAACCAATACAGTCCTTCCAACCGATTTTCCTATAAGCTTGTTACCTTATCAGTCTCTTTCTAGTCAAAATTTTAAGCTTAGGTTCGCGTAGGTTTCGTTTTCCTAAGGCGGGCAAGAAGGAGACAGTGATGAAATCCGAAACCTTATCTTGTATGGCCAGGCCTTGCCCTTTACTATGCAAAAATTAAGTTCCGTATTCAGTCCTCAACATATATGCATACAAAGGCGTCCAGAAAACCCACTGACAGGAGATTCGTGGGTTGGTCGAAATTTACCTCCCGTACCAGACGGGCGACGAACCGTTGAAGTCGACTCGGGCCACTAATATCCTTTTCAATAGTGTGCGAACCCGAGGGGCCGAGACAATATCGTAATTGTCGTCCTTCCCTGCACACAGTTTGATATTTAAAATTACCCTTCCGTAGGGTTTAAAAAAAAATAAAAAAATGTCCGAAAGTCCAAAAATGTCCAAAAATGTCCAAAAAAAATAAAAGAAAAGTACAGAAATAATTAAAACCCTAATACAATTTTCTAAATTAATTAAAACTAATTAAAACTAAAAATTTAAAAATAAAATCTTCGATCTTCTTTTTCGTTCTTTAAGCTTTTCACTTTTTAATTCCAAGTCTTTAGCTTTAATTCCAAAACTTGGGTGTAATCTCTTTTCGATCCAAAATCGAACCTGTAGTAAAAAGGAAAAATACCAAAAGAAACGTAAAATAGAACAAAGTAAAATAATAAAACTAAAAAATAAAAACTTAAAAATAAATCTAAAACCCTAAACCTAAAAACAAGTCCGCGTCGGCGGCGCCAAAAATTGATGTAATTTTAATATAGTGGTAAAAAGAGGTTCGATTCTCGAACTTGTAAAGGTAATGATTTTAGAAAATAATGATTTTAATTAACTCTAGAAAATTCCAGGAGTATGAAATAGACTAAATAACCTAAAGATGATTTTTAGAAAATATGGGGAAAACCAGGAATCAGGAATCAGGTAATTCTACAACCTATGTGATTAATCAGATAATTCTTTTTAAATTAATTGAAGCGCAAGTAATTGCCAAAATTGGTTTCGTTATGCTAACAAAACAGAGGTAAATCACAAGCATGGACTATCAAAATTAATTAACCAAGCATAATCCATCAAGCAAAAGCACAACTGTTGAAAGAAAAACGTTTTCATTATTTAAAACCATGCAATTCTAATAATAAAAGAATTATAAATAATTATTAGAAAATAATTAAATCACATAAAATTGAGAAAATTACCTTGTCCATCATCCCAGTAAATAGACTTAGCTCATGGTGGAGAAAACTTGCTCAAAAGACCTTTTCATTGCTCAAAAAGTTGATTACAAGGTCAAAGAATAGTGCAACAGCTGAACAGATACGTATATAAATGTCACAGAACAGGGTTCAGCCGTTACAGAAGTGTTTCTAAGCAACAAAGGTTTGAAAGAAAGGCAATAGGAGCAGTTTGAATCAGCAACAGAAATAAATATTGCTGAGTCGTCTTCTCCGATGGTGGCTGATGAAGAACACGCCGGCCGGAGCAGTAGCAGGTCACCGGCGGCGACGGAGCTTCACCGGAAATTTTCGGAATTCTTTTCTAGGCTTTTGTTCTCGATTTTCTTGGCTTCTCTTGGTTTATATAGGTAGTAGAAACCCTAGAGAGAGTTCTAAACCTAATAGAACTCTCTAAAACAACCCACAAATCTCAATCCGAATCGAAACACAATTCCGGCCAAATACATGATTTCCGAGCTGATTTCACAGGATTTTTTTGCTGTTTAAGACTTGCGTGAGATGAATATCAATGTTGGAACAATCTAGAAGCAAAATATCTTGCGAATCACTTGAGATTATCACGACCAGTTCAAACAGTTGAACCCCGATGAGTCAACTCGGTGACTCGGCCCGATCCAGCTCGCTGGGTTGACTCGCCTGGTTGACCCGCTGGGTTGACCCGATCTAGCTCAGCCCGATCCAAGGGTGCCCCAATCCAAAGTGTGGGTGCCTTGATCCATTTTCCCGGGTGCCTTGAACAATTTTTGAGCCAATTTTTCCACAAATCTTTATTCTTCTAATGTACCTACAAAAGCATAAAAACACGTAATAGACACAAAATCGAATACTAACTCACTAGAAATTAAGGTGCAATTTAGACACTAAAATGTGTCTATCAGCTATTCAATCTTAATCTAGGATGATTCAACTGATGATGTTTGCTTCAGAATGAGGCGAGCTTCCCCTTTGTGGAAGCTCATCTATGCTTACCTTCATGTTAAAAATATTGAATACGAGTCGATCCGATTCTTATATGATGGTACCCGGATCAATACAACGCTTACCTTTGATGAAGTAATTTCTTTGGTTAATTTATCATTATTATCACACAAGCAATTTTTATTTTTTTTTTAACCACTGAGTCTCGAGATTCTATTTACCTAATTCATACTGAAGATTTTGACTTCAAAACCCCTGAATTTGCTTGTTTAATTGGAATTTCACTCTAAACTCATTACTAATCTTTGATTAATGTATCTAATTACAGAACAAGAAGAACTTGTAAGGTCATTTGAACAGAAACAAACTCAACAGATTCGTTTGTGGAGGGTTAGTATCCAATTTCTGTTTTTTTTTTCTTTTTCTTTTTTGTAGTTAATGGTCTTTGTTTCATCTAGGTTCAGTTTGTATTGAGTTTCTGATGTATATTGAAAACCCCATAAGCTAAGTTCACTGCGGAAATTCGCAGAACTTTGTATCCGCAGCTTGAAAAGTTCTTAACATTCTAAGCAGGGCATGAGTAACTAAACATCAAGCATGGACCATCAACAGAAGGGTATATACCTAAACTAATTCGTACATTTCTGTTGAATTAGTAACCATATTCTTAACTTAATTCTTCTGTTGAATTCCTCTTTTTTTTATTTATCTGCAGGTGAGGACTGTTTCAGAAAAACAAATGATGTTATTGAGAACAGCCGTTCACGATGTAAGCTATCCAAGATGGCTTTGTATCAGGCTTAGGAAAAAAATTAGCTCTATGTTAGATACATATCTTTCTTGAGTGAGGCCATATCTGTTTTTGAAGTAGTGTTCTTTATGTTTTGCTTTAAGATTGTGGAGATTGTAAATATTTATTAAAGAAAATATTATATTGTATTTTTTTCCTTTTCCTTAAAGAGTGTAATTTTCTTAAGAAATGATATAAATTGAATTATGTGATATAATAAAATTAATTTTTTTTTTAATTTGGTTCATAATTTATTTGGTATTAATTTTAATTTAATTATGATTTGGGATAATGTAAATCAGAATAGTGAAGTAATTTTTTAGCGAGCAAAATAATTGAGTAGCTTAAATACTCAAGCAACCAACTTTAAGCCAATTAAAATTTGAATTCTAAAATAATTTGGAAGATTAAAAATTTAAACGATCAACTTGAGTAATAACTTTGATACCTTAAAAGTTTAAGCAACCAACTTCAGGACAATCAAATCCAAAAATCGATTGTAGCAAGCAAAATCATTTGATCGCTTAAAATTTTAACCAAGTAAAATCAGGTTAAGTTGTTCCATGTATCTTCCAAATAGGTAATTGAATAGCTCCTAAGTCACAAGTTGCTTCTAGAGAGTAAAAAATTTTGTACCTCAAAAGCTTGAGCAACTAACTTCAGGCCAATCAAAATCAGAAATCACTTTTAGCGAGCAAAATTATTTGATCACTTAAAACCTTTAACCAAGCAATTTCAGGAAGAGTTGCTCCATGTATCTATCAACTATGTAGTTTACTTGCTTTAGAATGATTGGTATATCTGAAGCGATTGATATTTTACTTGCTATATTGGTTGGTCTAGATGTTGAGTGATCACAATTTTACTTGCTCCATGTTAGTTGGTCTAAATGTTAAGCAATGAGAAAAGTACCCGCTTTAGGTTAGTTGGTTTATTACTAGAGCGATTGCATGGTCGCTCAAGGCTTTGACATACATGGCTTTGGGCAACCAACGGAGCGAGTGCCACTTCTAGTCGCTATAACGGTTATAGCGACTTAAAAGGGGCTTTAAGCGACTTGAAAAGAGTAGTCGCTTAAACCATTTTTTTGTAGTGTAAATGCCGTATCGGTACTCTTTAAGTTTCATATTTGGTTATTTATCGATTTAATTAAATTTTCAAAGTTTATGTTATACATTGATCACCTGCAATGACATTCTTACTATGCGAAGGAATTGGTGCCTGTAAATTTTGGCCTTGCTGATGCATTCTTTACATCGACAACAAAAAGAGGTCCTGGAATGAAATGTGAAGAGGGTATTTTGGTTTTTGGTTCCGTCGTGAACCATTGATATTTCTTTGTATGTTTGATCAATCCATATCCCTATTGACTTACTGTGTGCGCTCCTTTCTATTCTTTTGCACTTATGCACTACGATCATTATGCCAGTTGGTTGTCTTTCTTATTGTTATATGGCTGGTTTGTTTTTATTATAACGGTATTTTTATTTTCCTTACATGTACCAGATACAATTTGGAGAACCCATTATAGCATGTATTTGTTAGAATGACAATACCCCTGGTTTTAGAACAATATTTGAATTTATTTTCTTGTTGTGGTTATATAATCTCTATTCCATAACTGACTGTTAACTTGGAGGTGATTACTTCTTGGCAAGAGTATTTTGGTAATTTCACTTATTTAAGGGATGTTATTGTTGAATCTGAACATTTCTTTCGCTTGCCCATAAGTTTGGTTTTCTGATTTGATTGTCCCAGAACTTGTTTACGACATTGAATTTGCGACACTAACTAGAACAGACTAGAATAAATCACTATTCTGATTTGAAATTTAAGAAAGAATCAGTCTTTTGTTGTTTTCAAAATTGATCAGTTAATGTGCTTGATTAATGGAAACATTCTGCAACACTTCCTCTTATCAGGTTGATGTTCTTAGGTGTTATATTAGCACTAGCTTGAACTAGGTTGATCCACTAAAACCCTTAAGTGGTCCTGGTCTATTAAGTCTAAATTTTAAATTAACTTCAAATTAGTGTCTAAAAATTGGCATCTTGTGTGAATGCAAACCATACTTTATATGTATTCGTTATTTTGCCTTTGCTAATATTATGTAGTTCGAAGGAATGACAAATGAATGATACTTGTTGTATGGATTGTAAATAATAGTGTTAATCTGTAAGTCTTGTTCTGTAAACATTCTCGAGGAATCCCTTGTTCCTTAGGATCATAAATATCATTACGCGAGTATGTGTGTATCATGGTTTCTTTTGAATGATATTGTTGCTGAGATAATAAGTGTGAGGGTATAAAATCCCTAACACCACGTGTTCAAATACTATGGAAAGAGTATCAGAATATGATGGAACGAGAAACACTGAAACAAAGCTTTTTGATAAGTACTGAAACAGATATCTGAAATAGACAACTTTGTTACATGAATGACACACAAGTTACGGGAAAGCCTGACACAATGAATAAAACTGAAAAACATTAATGCATGATGGACATGTCTCAGTTGTACAGGTTGTAGAACAAAAGAAGCTAAAGCATGAAAAATCACTTTCAATGGCCACATGTCAGACATGCCATAATTCTAATGAGACCCAACATTCATCCAAATCCAAAGACAATAACTTAAAGACAAATCCGCAGAAGGGGTGCGGATCACCAAGCGGGAAACTAAGGGAAATAAGAAGTACACATGACAAGTCTTGCGGGAAATACTAATAAGAGTGCGGGATAAGCTTCATTCTAAAGTTTGGATAAGAACTAATAGGTGGAAAGTTTAGATTTGAGGGACACATGATATTTACTATAAATATCAAACTCCAAAACCGAAAGACGGGACTGAAAAATTTGGAGAAGGAATAGGATCAGAGCAAAAAATTTAGGTATGGGTATTGTGTTTATTATAATCCTAGTTCATTAATTCTTTGATAAATCTTACTTGATGCAAATTGTATTTGATCCTTTTGTAACATACAATCATGAATTGAAATCATTGAAATCCTTTAACACCCGTGGATGTAGACAATCCATTGTCGAACCACGTTAAATCATTGTGTTGATTCATGTTTCAATTTCTTGTTCTAATTGATAGCATGTTTCGTTTTCATCATATGAGATTTGATCTGACTTTGTTTCTGACTCTGATGGTTGTGATCCAAAGATTTAGATTTTTGGTAATCACAATTTGGCGCTAGAAACAGGGATAAGTAAAAGAATTTATTCTACCCGTCCAAATCTTCATTTTAGAAACCTTGAATTTTGTTATCTTATAAAACCCCCTATTTCAACATTTTTAATCAGGAGCTCTTTTCAACTGATGCCTATATAGATTGAATTGTTATGTTAATATACAACATTTCTTTAATTGATACCTCTCATTTATATTAATATCCTTGATTACCTCAAATGTTCTCTTAACCATGGGTTTGAAAACTGTGCTCATAAACTTCCACCAAAATATTATGTTTTATAATGATTTTGCAAAATAATTTAACTTGAAACCATTAAATTTATGTGTATCTGATTCAATTGATTGTATGAATTAAAATTGTATTGCAATTACCTAGTTTTGATTCTCGTCAAAACAGAAAAAAATAAAATAAAATAAGTTTTAAGATGAGTTTCTGAACTTGCTTTTGATTTGTTTGCAACAAATGATTTGATGAACCAATAAAACCTGAATTAAATTGGAAATTAATCTAGCTTATATGTGATATATCAAAATCTAATTAAAGCTAAATGTTTTCTATCAGTCAAATTGTTTTATATATATATTCTGGATGTTGAAATTTTGTGAAACACATATCTCATTATCTGAACTATTGTTAGAACAGCAACACTAGATTGAGCAAAGAAGACATTATAGTATTCCAAAAGAAATTACAAAAATGGAGACAGCTGCATATAAATTAGTACAAGAACAAGATGTTGGGCCCTTAATGGAAGGCACGCAAAAAAGAAAATACTCGAACGAAGCAACAAATCATTTCACTAAATGGGTTGAAGCTAAAACTCTTGATCACATTAGAGATACGGATGTTTTTAAGTTTTGATATAATTTGGAGATTTGGAATCCCGGTAGCTATAGTCTCGGACAATGGACAACAATTACAAGGGAAAAATGTTGATATGCTTTTCGAAGTATTTAATATCCAAAAGAACAAGTCCTCCACTTTATCCTCAAAGTAACGGACAAGATGAAGCTACAAATAAAACTATTGCCATGAATCTAAAAAAGACTCTAGATGGACATCATAAACGATGGTGCGAACAACTTCATAATACTTTATGGGCATATCGCATGACAAGAAGAGAAGCCACTGGGAATCACCATTTCTTCTCACTTATGGAGGAGAAGCAGTTATTCCAACGAAAATTATTTTACCCACAACAAAGACAGAAGCATGGGAAAATAATTTAAACACAGATCTAATGCTTGAGAAGTTGGATGACTTAGAAGAAAGAAGAGAGGTTACACTTCAAAAAATGGAAAATTATCAAAGAAGACTGGCAAGAGAATATAATAAAAAAGTAAAGTTGCGGAACTTTGTTGAAGGGCAGTATGTTCTGCGACAAATCCCAGAATACCAAAGAGATAAAAAAGTGATAAAATTTGCACCTATAAGGGGAGGACCATATGTCATTCAAGATATTGCAGGAAAGAGCTCATACCACTCGCGGAATATGAATGGAGAAGTCTTACGACATCCTTGGAATGTACAATATCTCAAACCATATTATCCATAACCAACAATGCAATCATACAATAATTTGGATTCATACTATTTAAAGCAGAACAAATGCAATCTCTCTAGAAAATCCATATAAATGTCTATGAGTGTATGACTATTGGATCTTTCGCCACAAAGATGCCTAACATGACATTAATTATTGTATCAAGTATTCTCCATCTCAGGAGGTACTCTAGGGACCGCATCCTAATTTCCTCCTGGCCAGAGAGAAATAAGACATGTGATTGTACCCTCAAAGATAGAATCTCCATATAAAAGCCGGTGCTTAGATTCTAATTCATCGTACTTTGATTTGGCTTGACTCATCCTATCAACCAGGTTATTGAATCTTTCCTTGATCTCCACATTTTCGTTATTAACTTTTAATACATGTTCTGTCAGACACGTATCTCTACGTTGCAGCCTAGTCACGAGGTTTGAATCCCCCGCTGATCCCATAAAGCAATTCAGAAACATGTATATAAAGTAAAAAAATGACATAAGAGGAAAATTATAAAACCTTGATTCTAGATATCTAGTAACTGCTGACGAAGCGTATCATTTTCTCACTTCAAGTCCGTAACGTATTCTTCATATCTGGTTAATTTCTCCTCCACAATCTTAAACTGAGTCTCCATCTTCATGGATTGTCTTTTATAAAATTTATAAGCCACATATGCGGCGTTTTGACCCCGAGCGAGATGCAATTTACAAAATTAAAGTCATAAATAAAAATGAAAATAAAAAAAAATTTAAGGTCATTAAAATAATAAAAATACCTGCAAAAAAGCTTGTTGCGGGAAAGAGTCCGTTTCATTATCCGCAAAAGCAATCGTCTCCGCAAGAGAGGAAGGAAGGTTTATGTCAAAGAAGGGGTTGACGGGATGCCTTGGCCTTTTAACTAGGCTTCTTTCACTACGTCATACGAAGCAGACCGCATGTATTCCCGCAAATTAGAAACCACAGGGATATCTGTCTCCATCGACTGAAAATCGCATGGAACAGACAACAACTCTTTGGAAATAATTCAGCGGAAGGCCTCCTCCTCCTTGTCCATAAGACTTGTATCTTCTGATATCCCTTTAACTTTATCCCTGTGCTGGATTTCTTCACTCATATGAATTGCATCAGTAACCGCCGTGCTTACGACATTACCCCCGGTAGAAGCAGTTTCCACCACAGCATTTGCCGGCTCACCGTCTTCTACTGCAATATTTCCCGGTTTACTCTGAACAAAGGGCTCCTCCTTGTCAGATAAACCATCATCGCTTGCAGAAGGCAAAAGAAGATCATCTTCAAACAAGGATAGAACTGAGAAGTAAGATACGAGAATTCAGGATTTGCAGGCTGGTTCGGACAAATGTCCGCAACACCTGTAGCTTCCACCGCAGTAGCAACCAACTTCGTGGGAACAAAATTTTCCAACTGAAGCGGGACACTTTGCTTTTCCACATTTCCTTTAGGTTTAACAAAGTTATCCTCAGTTCTCGACTTTGGTTGAAAATAGAGAGAATCACAGATTTCACCTTCCTCTCTATCAGTGAAAACGCGGGGAGTTTCCTTAGATTTTTTCCGACCCTGTCAATGTACCGCATGAACTCATTAAATAAGATTGAAAAGAAACATGCAAATTCATTTGGATAAAACAATACCTTTTCTATTGGAGTTTCATTTTTGCGCTTAACACCCGAATCATCTTTCGAGCTTCCTTCATCTTGCGGCTATAAAAAAGAGGAAAAACAATTAGACAATCTTCAAAGGGCGATGAAGAAGAATAGAGAGAATTCTACATGCCACATCGTCAAGCGAGAAATAAAATCCTGCGAAGATTAACTGCCAAGGGCAGTAAGGAAGAAGACGTGATAAAAGATTGCAGACCACAGTTTCTTGAACCGACCCGTAAACCCATGGTCCTTCAATTATCAGGGGAGTGCGGTACCACCTGAAATCATGATCGTCACGAATCTTTTCTCATAAAGGATCCTTCGTCCCGGAAATGACATTCAATCTAGAATTATCAATTTCCCAAAGTAGACAAAATCCTTCGCCACCTCTACGCCCCGGACCGACGCTCCACTTCTTGTAATTCTTCACTGCCATAGCATCAGCATACATAGCACGAAATTATCTACGGTGTAATGCTCACGTTCCGCAGGGTTGGGAACGTAGCATGAGAATTTTTTTCTCCCCTGTTGCGCTTAATACATTCATCCAGCACGCGCCACCAATTCCCGTTTTATTGGGCAATGGACAGGACCAAACCGTGCTTGGACTTATTTCGGCTCACAAGAACCTCATACTGAATAGAGTTCCCGCTCTGGTAAAGAGGAAGCTTCAAGCCCTCATCCAACGCTCACGCAGTTATTAACAGCTTGTTGTTGCTATACTCAAATTTACTTATCATATCAAGCGTGATTCATCTCCCTCAGCAGGATCGCAAAAGGAAACTCTAAATTGTTGAAGGTTGTGCTTCTCTTTAAACTCTTCAATATTCATTGACCTAAAGCTCAAGTTTTCATTTAAACGCTTATTTTTAGAAGCTGGTATGTTGGCCGTAACAGATACGTCATTGGTCCTTACTAATCCAGAAGGTTGAACTTCTAAAGTACATGATTCATCTACCACTTTATTCTTGTTCGCAAAATAACGAGATGATTTCCTTTCTAAAGGATGATCATCGTGATGAAAAACACCACCAGCAGCTTTACTATCAAATTTCACAGGCATGATGAATTTTTATCTACATATGAGAAAATAAGAATAGATAAACTCACCGTGATGAAAAGCAAGAACAAAACAGAAGAACAACAAGATGATCATTGAACCAGAATGAAAACAAATAAACAACTTTCTTATCAAGAAAAGAAAAGATTCATGGATTCAATAGAACATCCAGAAATCAAAATAAAAACATCATAATAAGCATTCACTCCTAAAAAACTCAGTCAAGAAGATTATAAAATAAACATATACATTACAGTTAAGAATATTACATGGATTAGAGTGAAGAACAAAAATCAAATCAGATAAATTGAATGAAAAGAAAACCTGATCCCGATGCAAGAAATCTTTAATCACAATGTAATCAGTATAAATTGGATAACCAAATTCCGAGGAATCACAGAAGAATCACTGAAAAGTTCATTTTCAGAAGAATGAAAAAGAGCAAATACTTTAAGAAGAAAGAGACAAGGAAGATAATGAGTGAGATGAGAGATGTGACAAGCTACGTATTAAATAGGAGAGGACTGAAACTGACGAAACCGTCGAAAAAATAAAGTGGGAGAGAGAAAAACTTTATCACATACGTGATTTTCTCAAAACCGTGAAAACCGTCAGAAAATTAAAGCTAAACCTGTAAACGTGGGAAGAAAATTTATTAGTGGCGTGAAAATCGAGAAAAGTAAAGCTAAACGAGGGAAGCAAAATTTATTAGTTGCGTGAAAATCGGAAAAGTAATAACTATTTTTCCTTTTTCAAATTTTTACCTATGTCAAAATTCAAAAGAAAAAAGGGGAAAATTGTGAGGGTATAAAATCCTTAAAACCACGTTTTCAAATACTATGGAAAGAGTATCATAATATGATGGAACGAGAAACACTGAAACAAAGCTTTATGATAAGTACTGAAAAAGACAACTTCGTTACATGACTGACACACAAGTTACGGGAAAGCCTGACATAATGAATAAAACTGACAAACATTAATGCATGATGGACATGTCTCAGTTGTACAGGTTGCAGAACAAAAGAAGCTAAAGCATGACAAATCACTTTCAATGGCCACATGTCAGACATGCCATAATTCTAATGAGACCCAACATTCATCCAAATCCAAAAACAATAACTTAAAGAAAAATCCGCATAAGAGGTGCGTATCACCAAGCGGGAAACTAAGGGAAATAAGAAGTACGCATAACAAGTCTTACGGTAAATACCAATTAGAATGTGGGATAAGCTTCATTCTAAAGTTTGGATAAGAACTAATAGGTGGAAAGTTTAGATTTGAGGGACCCATGATATTTACTATAAATATCGAACTCCAAAACAGAAAAAGGGGGCTGAAAACTTTGGAGAAGAAATGGCATCAGAGCAAAAAGTTTAGGTATGGGTATTGTGTTAGTTATAATATTAGTTCATTAATTCTTTGATAAATTTTACTTGATGCAAATTGTATTTGATCCTTTTGTAACATACAATCATGAATAAAAATCATCCAAATCCTTTACCACCCGTGGATGTATACAATCCGTTGTCGAACCACGTTAATCATTGTGTTGATTCATGTTTCAATTATTTGTTCTAATTGATAACATGTTTCGTTTTCAGTATATGGATTTGATCTGACTATGTTTCTGACTGTGATGGTTGTGATCCAAAAATATAGATTTTTGGTAATCACAATAAGTTCGGCAACAATCTTGTAATGGGTACTGCAAGCAATTCATACTATCTAAACAAAATGACGAAGTACGGTCGTGCTTGATCCCTTCGATCAACAGAGAGGGTACGTAGGGAGTCGCTTTGCGGTTCAGCACAACTGCTTAAGGTTGTTTATATTGGCGGGAAAGAGTTGGTTACTGCCAAGCAGTTCATACCATCTATTTGGAAAGGATTGCAATCTTAGCAATTTATATCGTTGGTAAAAGGTAGTTGTAGTTAGCCTATTAGTTTTTCATACTACATTGAGAGATGATTGTAACCTCTTCGAGGTTGTTTATATCATCTAATAAGAAATGAAGGGTGATTGTTGGATACCAATTCATATCACCAGATAAGACTTGGAGATGATTGTTGCCATTTAGAGGAAATTCATATCATCTGAGAAGAATGGTTATTGTTTATGATGAAAGTTCATACCATTGATCTGGAAATGATTACTAACTCTCTTGAGTCTTGAGTAGTTCATATTATTTGTAAAAGATGGTCTGTTGAGCTTGACCTAGTTTTATGAGTTTGCCAGAAAATCCGTTTGGAACGGTGGCTGGTATCCCACTACCTTTGGCACTTTGACTGATAACCCCCTCACTCGTGCGGCACGGTGTGCGTTGTCAGGATATCACTCACGAGTGGAAGACCGTGTGGCACGGTAGGCTGGCAAGAGATATTGTATCTAAAGTTTGGTATTCATTTGGGAGATAGTTATTACCCATTGAGGAAATTCATATTATTTGTCGTCTTAAATAGATGTTAAAAACGGCAAAGCAATTTGACAAATTCGATGACCCTCGATGTCAGTATTTAGCGAAGCTGGTAACCAAATTAATAATTTGATAATTATTTGCTTGCTAAAATCGAATCAGTCTTAAAAATTTGAAAGCTCAAATTCTCGAGCGGCGAATCAAGAAGTTGAAGCAGGCCAAGCGGGTCATAACCCGATCCGTTGGAAGCGAAAAAATTTCGGTCTATCACACATGTTTTGAACTAAAGAAAACATAGAAATAAAGAAGAAGTAGAATAAGGAGAATTCTTATTGGGATATCACATTATAATAGGGAGAAGAAGATGAGCATTTACTATAGAATTAAGGGTCATGCATCCATTACTACTAGTTGTGGTGGTTATAAAGTAGTGGGGGAAATGAAGAAGAGATGAAAAAGTGATGGTATAAGTGTTGTGTAAATCCACCAAATGTTATTTCATAACACTAATATCTTTATTGCTTATATTTAATTCCTTTTAAAAATAAAATGATATTTTTAATTTTAGTAATAATAAAACATTTCGTAGGGGTAATTTTTGATATTCCTCCGGTCTCTTTAATATTTTTGCTTGGTCAAAGTTGACATATATTTTAAAATGGGTGGAGTATGTTTTAAGGTTTAATAAAAAAAAATTATTTCATTGGAAATATTTTTTTTTCTTATTTGATTAGAAATTGATTTTTCTCGTATTAAAAACAATAAATCCTGCTTGCAATCCAAAAAATTATTTTGTCTATTACAATAAAATAAACAAAACTTATTTTCAATGTAAATATTATACAGGTATACAAGTGAACAAGCCTCTTGTCACGGCCCGCCCATTTCCCACATATTGGGCCGACCCATGACAAGAGTCTAGGTCCATAGGAAGAACCTAGAAGCTCTAGAATATTCTTGGATAAGAATATTCCCTTGTATATTCCTTGTACATTCAAGATAGTGGTAGAATACTCTAGAATATTCCCATATTCTAGAACCCTCCATAGCATCTATATAAGGTGGGGAACTCATTTGCTCATTTCATCCACCAACAATCTCTTAAGCAATTGTAACATTCTCTCTCTTAATCAAATACTCTCTTCCACTTAAAATCTCTAAGTCTCTTCTCTCTTTTGTGATCTTTTAGGCTTACTTGAAGAGTTCAAGTGCCGCACGGTCTAGTCTAAAATCTTAGCCCGTGACAGTTGGTATCAGAGCGAAGCTTCAAACTCGAGAATGGCTGACGACAATAGCAACAACAACACCATGGATAAGGGTGTCGACCAGGCCAAGAAAAGGGGCAAGTCCAAGGATATGACATCAAGTCTTGAGACAAGAATGTCGCGTATGGAAAAGAGGGTGAGCGATTTCCTTATGCGCGCCGAAGAAGAGTTCCTAACAAAGGAGACTCTTGAAGGGTGGAAAGAAACATTCGAGGAGGTCATAAGCAAGGCGGTGGATGGTATCCGGATGGACGTGGAGGCTCGAATCCAAGACGCAATAGATGATAGCGTGGAGGAAGTGAAGGCCAAGTTGCTATCGGTCGAGCAAGAGTTGGAGACGGTGAAAGTGGAGTTGGTACTGTGCAAGAGGGATGCTATAAATCAAGCCATGCACGAAGGACCAAGCAAACTCTCAAGAGAGGATGCTCCCAAGCCAACACCATACAATGGTAAGAGAGACGCGAAGGAGATAGACACCTTCATATGGAGTTGCGAAAGGTACTTCGAACTCCTAGAGATGGAGGATGATGGGAGAAAGATAAAAAGAGCCACAGTGTTTCTCACGGAGAACGCTTTGGCATGGTGGAGACTTCGAAGCCAGGAAATTCAGCAAGGTATGGCTACTATCACTACTTGGTCAGATTTTAAAGCCGATCTTAAAAAATACTTTTACCCGGAGAATACGGTTTACGAAGCTAGAGCAAAATTGAAGTACCTTCGTCAAACGGGCACAACCAAAGAGTATACCGAAACGTATACAAACTTACTGCTGGAGATACCCTATTTATCTGAAGAAGAGAAGCTCTTCAACTTTTTATGCGGAGCAAAGCCGTGGGTAAATCAAGAGTTGGATCGACGCCGCGTTCAAACATTGACCGAAGCAATTGCCGTAGCCGAGACCTTGGTCGAAAGGCCAAGCTTCGAAGAAAGAGTGAAGCCCTCAAGGAGTACAAGCTCCGAAGATAGGAGAACTTCAAGAGGCCACCATGCCAAAGGTGGGGAAGCAAGAGAAGATAGAGACAAACATGCACCAAAGAAATACCTTTCGTGGAAGGACAAAGCTCCGGAGCGTAAAGATAAAGGTAAACCATCTTTCTCTTGCTTCTTATGTGAAGGAGACCATAAAGTCCGAGATTGCCCAAAGAAGGGTAAGCTTACGGCATTAATGGTGGATAGTGGATCGGAGGAGGAACGAGACTCCGTGGTAAGCTCACTCCGAATGCTAAACAGTGTCCGAGCAAAGGTGGAGAAAGCCAAAAGCACGGACAAGACGCTTATATACGTGAACGTTCAAGTAAATGGGAAGGCCTCTCGCGCCTTAGTGGATACGGGTGCTACACATAACTTCGTGTCAAAGAAGGAAGCACTGCGGCTAGGCATGAAGTTTACTAAAGTAGGAGGCACCGTGAAGGCAGTGAACTCGGATGCAAGGCCACTAGAAGGTGTGGCTCGTGGCGTGGAAATGCATCTTGACCGGTGGGCTGGACCGGTCGACTTCTCGGTAATCCCCATGGACGACTTCGACATGGTGCTAGGCATGGAATTCATGTGCGCTCAACGGGCCATTCCTATGCCACCATTCGACTCCTTGTGTATACTCGGAGAAAACTCAACACACCTGATCCCGGTGACTAGGGAGAAGAAGAAGACCACGGTGTTGTCGGCGCTACAACTTTCAGAAGGGTTTAAGAAGGGTGAGGTAACCTTCATAGCAACAATGAAGGAGGAGGAACCGACTACCCAAGTTAAAGAAGTTCTGAAAGGCATGAAGAAGGTTCTCGAAGAGTTCGAGGACGCGATGCCGAAGGAGCTGCCCAAGAAGTTGCCGCTAAGAAGGGAGATCGATCATGCGATCGAGCTAGAGCCTAGCGCTGAGCCTCCCACAAAAGCACCTTATCAAAGGTCCCCACCGAAGGTGACTAAATCGAAGAAGCAACCTTTGACGCCAAGTACTTTGGCCACTTCTTATGCAGGTACTTGCCCCGGAGCATACAAGACTGCGAAAGATTGGCAGCAGCAAAGAGACTTAGCACACGCCCAATTGATAAAAGTGGCTAAGAAAATGAAGAAGTGGGTCAAAACGAAGCGGCATGTGGAGTTCCAAGCTGGCGACATGGTGTTTGTCAAGCTTTTATCCCAACAATTCAAGTACACTCGGCCACTACACAAAGGCTTGTTACGCAAGTACGAAGGGCCGTTTAAAGTACTAACCAAAGTGGGCAAAGCTTCTTACCGAGTCGAGCTCCCGACAAAGATGAAGATTCACCCCGTCTTCCATGTGAGCAACTTAAAGGCGTTCAACAAGGATGAGGAAGACGAGAGCCGAGGAGTATCAACTCGCGCACCACCCATGATTGCGGCTTCCTTCGACAAAGCGATAGATGAGATATTATCCGAACGAATAGTTCGAAGAAGGGGAGTGCCGCCATGCAAGGAATACTTAGTGAAATGGAAAGATGCATCCATACAAGAAGGAACGTGGGAGCCCGAGGCGTCTCTATGGCAATTCAAGGATGCGATCGACCAATTTCACAATCAAGCCGCGACGAGGACGTCGCGAGAATAGGTGGGGGAGAGTGTCACGGCCCGCCCATTTCCCACATATTGGGCCGACCCATGACAAGAGTCTAGGTCCATAGGAAGAACCTAGAATCTCTAGAATATTCTTGGATAAGAATATTCCCTTGTATATTCCTTGTACATTCAAGATAGTGGTAGAATACTCTAGAATATTCCCATATTCTAGAACCCTCCATAGCATCTATATAAGGTGGGGAGCTCATTTGCTCATTTCATCCACCAACAATCTCTTAAGCAATTGTAACATTCTCTCTCTTAATCAAATACTCTCTTCCACTTAAAATCTCTAAGTCTCTTCTCTCTTTTGTGATCTTTTAGGCTTACTTGAAGAGTTCAAGTGCCGCACGGTCTAGTCTAAAATCTTAGCCCGTGACACTCTTCTTTAAACATACAACACTCGGCCTTTCAGGAGTTCATAGCAACATTATTCGATTGGTGAAACAGTACCCATTTCAAGATTATAGTAGGTAAGCAAACAGAATGCACTCACTCATTTCGTTCTGTGGGGGCAGTTGGTTAGAGTTTGAGTTTGGAAAAACTCAAACTTAGTCGGTTAATTAAGGGTTTGAGTTTGGAATACTCAAACTTAGACGGTGAATTTTGGGTTTGAGATAACCCTAGCTTAGACGGTAATTAATTAAGAATAGGATTAAGAGTTTTGGGATAAATCTTATTATTTACTTGATTCTAAAGTTTAGTTTCTTATGAATTAAATTAGGAAAACGATAACTTGTAGGATAAGTAATGTGACTCCTAAAAGGAGGTCTTGGCTGTGACTTTTAACTATGAGTTCTCAAGGAAATTCTCATAGAGATGTGGGGAATCCATCCCACCTCTTGGGGTGGATATGAGAGACAATTATGGTGGAACGAGTAAATCATTATGGGTTTATGGAGTGTTCATCGATGTTGGAAGATATGTTATTATGAAGTATTCGTACAAAGATGTTGGTAAGACATCGTGTTTAAGGAAAATATCATCTTGGTAGTACTTGAGTAAATTATTGGTGTTGAGAAGAAGGCGTCCATGATAATATATGTCAGGGTGTGCATAAAAGATCTTCTCGTTGCGGTAGATAATGTGGTAAACATTATCTCGTCTGGGTGAAGACACTACTTTAGAGTTATGGAGCTTTTGTGAGAGTTTCTTGTGTTTGGTCACATTGTGTTGAGTCGATAAATTGATTAACCAATCATATGTGTAATTCTCAGTTTTTGGTTCTATAATAAAGAAAGAGTCGTAGCCGTTTGGTGGATGTAAATAATATATACACATTGTATATATTGTTGAACCACGTTAAATTTGTGAGTACTTTACATAATCTTTTTGTTTATGATTTGCATCTGTGTGGTTCTGTTTCTATTTTTCTCATCATAGATCGTAGTAAAGAGGTTCATGGAGAAATCCGAGAAACCTAGGATTTCTTGTTGGCTAGTTTGTTTCCACAAGATTAATTAGCATGTGTAGATAGCTGTGAAACCCAACACGTTCAGCATTCTTTTCTAATTGGAAACAATTATATATGTTTGGTAGCCAGAAGGTGAAGAGGATATTTCTTATGAATTGTAATTCAGATGATTCATCCATCTCTATGTCTTCTTTACTCATTCCATTTGGAAATTCCTAATCAAAACAATATAATAGATTTGCCAACGCGAGTTCCACCTTCGCGAGCCCCATACTAAAACCCAGACATCCTCTTCGACTTTCTCCAAAAGGTAAAGACACACAAGATTGTCCTCTAATATGAATAGAGTTATCTATGAATCTCTTGTTGGATAGGTCGGTGGATGAGAGTTTGATATAAACCCAAACACTCAAACTTGTTTTGGGTCGGTGGTTTTTTAGAGCTTTAGATAACTCAAAGAACCTAGTCGGTGGTGGAGATAGTTTTGGATCCTAAAACTAGTCGGTCAAGGGAGTTTTTATAAGTCTTAATAGTTTTCTTATTCCTAAAGTTTAGGAAACTTGCTAGATAAGTTAGAAAACCCTATTCTTGTAGAATGAGTAAAGTTCCCTACCTATGCATATATAAATAGCCAAGTAGAGAACCTAGATTTCACACCAAAAAAATTTCTTCTCTTCTTGGGTTTTATATGTTTTCTCCCTCTTATTTTTTCGAGTATTCAACCTCGTTAAATTCTAGTTCTCGTTTATGTTCTTTGTAATTATTTAGAATTCTACTGTGTAGTTGTGCAAATTGCTTCCTGGTTTTAGTGTAATAATTGGCATCAAGAGCTCAGATTATGTTCTTGGAATTTTATTCGTAATATTGCATCAGAGGTATTTTTCATAAATTGTTTGAGTTAATTCTGATCTTAAAGTTTAAGTTTTTTATATTTATTTTATTAATTGTGAAAAATGGTTGATACGGATCGACCAAAGGATTCGTTGGAAACAACGGAATCGACATCTAAAGATAAAGAAACTAAAGAAAAAATACTTCACTCTCATAGATTACAAATCAAGGTTGAAAAGTTAACCAGAGCCAATCATTTTGGTTTATGGAGAACAGATGTAATGAATGCGCTTGTTCATTTTGACTTAGATGGAGCTTTAAAAGGTCGGCCAAAAGATTTGATTGACAAACAGTGGAACAAGATAAATAAACTATGTCTTGGTTTCATTCGTGGGTGGTTAGCAACGACGGTAAGAGTTAATTATCAACACGATACTTCAGCTAAGAAGCTTTGGGAACAACTATAAAAGGAATACTTAGTGAAGAACGTGGCAAATAGGATACATCTTAAGAAAAATTTGTATCGTTATAACATGAAGAAGGGTGCAACTCTAACTGAGCACCTAGATTCGTTTAATAAACTTCTTGCTGATTTGATTAACTATGATGAGATTGTTAAAGACGAGGAGAAGGCGTTATGTCTGGTGAGTTCTTTTCCTGATAGGTATGAGCCAGTGGTTAAAGCATTAATGCACAACAAGGAAAAGCTGACATACAAATACGTAACTACAATATTGCATAGTGAAGAGTTCAGGAAGATGGATCGTGAAAACCTTGCAAACGAAGCTAACGGATTTACGCTTGTTGCAAGAGGTCATTCGACATACAAGAAGAAGAATCTTGGTTATTATGGCAAAGGTAGAGGGAATTCAAATCAAGAACGCGTCTGCGGAAAGATGAATGTGCATGGTGTCATAACTTTGGCTATTGGGCTAAGGATTGTGCCAAGCGTAAGAAAAGAGGTAACAACAATACCGAGGTGAAAATTGCGAAGGAAAGTGAAGATTCAGATGAAGCTTCTGATTTCTCACTGATTCTGACACTATTAGCTTATGTCGTAACTGACGGTACATGGGTACTAGATTCTGGTGCTACTTATCATATATTTCCTCATCGGGACTGGTTCTCAAACTTAGAGAAGTTTGATGAAGAAGTACGTATGGGAAATAATCATACTTGTACCATAGTTTGGATTGGTAGTGCTCGAATCAAGATGCATGATGGTATTGTCAGAGAGCTAAGGGAATTAAGGTGTGTACCAGAGAATGGCGTTTTAAAGGTAATCTTTGGAGTTATGGTAATCATGAAGGCAACATGACATCATAACTTGTACTACCTAATTGGGAGTATGATAATTGGAGATGTGCCTATTTATGAACACATCGAGACTGCAGCTATGGAGACCGCGAAGTTATGGCATATGCGGCTTGCATAACCAGGTGATAATTCGTTACATTCTTTAATTCGACAAGATTTGTTGAAAGGTGCTATTGCCGGCAAATTAGCATTTTGTAAACATTTTTGGAAAAGAGAGAAAACAAAAACAAGCTTTGGCACAGCAATCCACGACACTAGTGGAGTTCTTGACTATGTTCACTCGGATGTTTGGGGTCCCTCCAAGAAGGCATCATTATGAGGGAAACAATGGTTTGTGTCGTTTATTAATGACTATTCTAGGCATGTACGGGTGTACACCATGAGGCATAAAAGTGATGTCCAAGAAGTTTTTGTGAGGTGGAAAAAGGCAACTGAGACTCAAACTGGCAAAAATATCAAGGTACTATGTTCGGACAATGGTGGTGATTACAAAAGTGATCCATTCTTGCAAGTATGTCAGGATGAGGGGATACAAAGGCACTTCACAATTAAGAAGACACCGCAACAAAATGGGATATTTGAACACATGAATCGTACTTTGTTGGAGAATGTATGATATATGTTATAAATGCTGGATTAGGTAAAGCATTTTTGGAAAAGGTAGTTACAGATGCGTGCTTCCTCATTAATAGGTTTTCATCAATTGCGTTAGAAGGTAAAACTCCAATAGAGAAGTGGTATGGTAAGCCAGCTTATGACTATTACTCAATTAATATCTTTAGTTGTCCTGCTTGGTATCATGTTAGTGAAAACAAGCTTGATAGTCATGTTGTTAAAGGGATCTTTATGGGTATATGAAGAAAAGAGTGAAGGGGTTCAAAATCTGGAATCCAGTAGAGAAGAAGATAGTCATGAGTAGAGACATTACATATGAAGCGTCTATGGTGAAGTCTTGGGGTTCTCGGAAGGTGGAGAACACTACCAGTACAAGTGAGCCTTTGCAGTAGGTGGAGATTGATGCAACTCCACCACTTCCAGCTAAGCCTGTATATGTTACGTCTATTTCCGAAGGCGTGCCATCTACAAGGGAGGTAACTACTAAATTTCCAAGTGATAGTGACGTTGTTAACAAAGAGGAAAACAAAGAGGTAGAGGATACAAAAGCTATGGTTACTAAGCTATAGCAAACAACAAACCGAGAAGAAAAACTAGGAAACCTGGGTTGATGGATGGTTTTGTAGCTTATGCATTACCAGTTGTTAAAGAAGGTACTCTTCATACCTATTCTGAATTTGTACACAATATAGCGTGAAGAATGAGAAGATGCAATGCAAGATGAGATGTAGTTTCTTCACAAGATTGACATATGGGTTCTTACGAAGCTTCCGAAAGGTAAGAAAGCCACTGGGTGTAAATGGGTATTTTCTAAGAAGGAAGGATCTCAAGAGAATCAAGTTCGCTACAAGGAAAGGTTAGTTACTAAAGGTTATGCTAGAAAGAAGGGATTGACTACAACGAGGTGTTTTTTTCTCCCATGGTGAAACACTCTTCAATCCGAATTTTTTTAGCCTTGGTAGCACAATATGATTTAGAACTAGTTAAACTAGATGTCAAGACGGCGTTTTTGCATAGTGATATAGAAGAAATGATCTATATGACTCAGCCAAGTTGGTTCAAGCTTGCTGGAAAAGAAGATTGTGTATCTAAGCTAAAAATATCGTTGTATGGGATAAAACAATCTCCGAAACAGTGGTACAAGCAGCTTGATCGGTTTATTATTGGCCAAACATACACAAGGAGTCACTATGACTATTGTGTATACTTCAAGAAGCTACGTGATAGGTCTTTCATATATTTGCTCTTGTATGTCAATGACTTGATGATAGATCGAATAACAAGAAAGAGATTGAAATTTAAAGCTCAAATTGTCAACTGAGTTTGAGATGAAAGATTTGGGAGAAGCTAAGAAGCTTATTGGTATGGAGATTTGATAGGTGCATAAATCATACATTTTAAGTAGTTTTTCCTGACCCTTATTTTCTATATTTGAGTGAATTACTATGTATTATTATTACTTTCGAAGTTTGGTTGTCTTTTCAGGTCACAGTTCAGAAACCTGCAGAATAGAGCTGTATGAGAATTATTATCGAGGATCCAGTAAAACTCTGCTGAATTTAGGCCTTTAACCTACCACAGTGTAGGAAATTGAATTACAAAGCCAATGGCGAAAGAACGAGGTCATTCTGATCTCGTATGAGGAAGTTATGGGCAAAGCCACATGGTGGCAAACTAGTTTGTGCTGCTAGCGCCCAGGCGCTAAGTTGAATGAACCGCAAGTGCTAAGGTGCTAAGTGGCTAGTTGGAGGTGCTAGAGTGGTTTGGTGGACTAGTGGCTAGCCTTGGTGGAGTAGTAGCTAGCTTGGGGAAGTCATATGGGATTAGGAAAGAATATTGAGTTGCTATATCTTGTTGGGATGGAATAAGGAAACTTAGCACATTTCCTAATTCCACTAGGATTGTGAAAGTGGCTAACTCAAGTTCTATAAAAAGAACTCAGGACTTTCTCATGGAAAGCTTTTTGGAGAGGTAGCTACAGCAAATATTGGAGGCCCAAGAGATATTTGGGGGTCAGGTTCACGTATACAAGTTGGCTACACAATTTGGCTACGCAAGTTGGCAGCCGAAAAAGAAGGCTGGGCGCAACTATTTTCGGAAAAGGGAAAAATAAAGTTTCTCGGCTAAGTGAACTCACGTATAAAAGGCTAGAGAGTTTGCTGCTGGATGAGGGGGATCTGATATTACTACGTACACAGGAGAATTAGGTTTTGAGAAGAAGACAGGCGTAAAGGAAAAGGAACAGGCGCAAGTGAGAGGTGCTGGCCACCTTTTCATACAGGCGATTCTGCAGAAACTCTTCGTCGCAATCCTTCCGGGTTTGATTGTATCTTTTAATTATTTTCCATGGGTTTTATGAAACCCATGATGAGCTAAACCCTCTATATTGGTTAGGGATGTAATCTGAAGTTAGAAAACATGTTTATTGATTGAATGGCGCATGCTCATAATTTCATGTTATTTTTAATATCGTTCATGTTCTACTGATTATAGTATTACATATGATGGATTGCTGATTTGTTTGAGTCCGGAATCAGGTAAATAGGCATTGATATCTACAACTAAACTGGAGTTCTAAGAGTCGAATCTGTTGAGGGACTCCGGTTATAGGTAGTATAACATATTTGTTAACGATACTTAAAATTGCCATGCAAGTATGTGTAGAAGCTTGACCTAGGTTGAATCCGAGTGGCGAATTGCGCCGGGTTACTTAGATTAACCTCAACTCACAAAGACCATAGCTATCATTGGATTGAACTCGAGTGGAGGTACTCACTCAGGTTATCCGGTGCTAAGAATTCAAAGGGTGGAGGTACTCATTCTTTGATGATATTAGGAGTTTTGCTGAAGTAGACGAGATAACTGGCTACTTTAGGGTTTTTGGTATTACTAATGCATGAACGTTGAGTATGCTTGATTAATAACATGTTGGAAAACGGACAATGAATTCTCTAACTGGTCGTGTCGTAATCAACCAAAATAATCGAGTTCTTACTCTTCCAAAATAGATTTAAGTATAGCAAATAAGAACAAGTTCGTTCCCACAGAGAGGCAGTGATTGTGATTTATTTTCAGTTACGTGAGTAAACCGGGGGGGTTGTGTTGTGATTTAAACTAAATTAAACTAAAGCAAACTAAAGCAAAATAATAAAAACGTATATCAGGGAAAGAAAGCATTGGTTAGAGAATTCATCGTCCGTTTTCCAACATGTTATCAATCAAAGCATACTCAACATTCATGCATTAGTAATACCAATAACCCTAAGGCATCCTATCGCAGGGCTACTCCGGCAAAACTCCTAATATCATCAGAGAGGGTATCGCGCCGCTCTCTGAATTCTTAACACCAGATAACTCGATGTAAACACCAAGTTTAACCCAATGAAAGCAATGGTCTTTGTGAGTTGAGGTTATTCTAAATAATCCGATGCATCGCGCAACTCGGGTTTAATCTAGGTCAAGCTTCTACACATACTTGCATGGCAATTTTAAGTATTGTTAACAAATATGCTATACTACTTGTAACTAGAATCCTTCGACAATTCCGGATCAAAAACTCAAGTTTAATTGTAGATATCAATGCATGCTCATTCAATTTGCAACTAAAACAAACACACAATCAATCATACATGGCGTTATAATCAGTAGAACATGAACGATATTAAAAATAACATGAAATCATGAGATATGCGCCATTCAATTAATAAACATGTCTTTAAACTTCAGATTACATCCCTAACCAATATAAAAGGTTTAGCTCATCATGGGTTTCTCAAAACCCATGGAAAACAATTAAGAAATAAATTACTCAAACCCGGAAAGATTGCGAAGAACAATTGTGGCTCCGAAGCGCAGCTGCCAAGATAGCCAGCAGCCTCTAGAAACGCCTGTAGCCTTCCTTCTTCTTGCTGTTTTCTTCTCCTGTATTGTACTGTCCGTGATATCTCCCAAAAAACTCCTGGATACTCTTGTATTTATATGTGTACTCAGCCAAAAATCCGAAATTAGTTGAGTCTCCACTTGTTTCTCGGCTGCCAACTTGTGTAGCCAACTTTCACAATCCTAGTAGAACTAGGAAATGTGCTAAGTTTCCTTATTCCACTCCAACAAGATATATCAACTCCAAATTCTTTCCTAATCCCATATGACTTCCCCAAGCTAGCTACTACTACACCAAGGCTAGCCACTAGCCTATCAAACCACTCTAGCACCTCCAACTCGTCACTTAACACATTAGCACATACGGTTCAGCCAACTTTTGCGCCTGGGCGCTAGTTGCACAAGCTAGTTTTCCACCATGTGGCTTTGCCCATAACTTCCTCATACAAGATCGGAATGACCTCATTCTTTCGCCGTTGGCTTCGTAATTCAATTACCTACACTGTGGAGGGTGAAAGGACTAAATTCAGCAGAGTTTTACTGGCTCCTCGGTAATTCTTCTAATACAGCTCCTTTCTGCGGGTTTCTGAACTGTAACCTGAAAAGGCGACTAAACTTCGAAAGTAATCAGAATACCTAATAATTCACTCAAATATAGCACATAAGGGTCAGGAAAAACTACTTTAAATGTATGATTTATGCACCTATCACTAACCAATACTTCTCATCCCTGATTTACGTTTTATTAATTTTCTTTAGTTTGCGTTAGTTTAATTTATCTTAATTCACAATATAAACCCCCCCTGTTTACTCACTAACTGAAAATAAATCACAAACTGCCTCTCTGTGGGAACGAACTTGTTCTTATTTGCTATACTTAAATCTATTTTGGAAGAGTAAGAACTCGATTATTTTGGTTGATTACGACACGACCATAAGGTTATCCAAGCACAAGTTCGAAAACATCATCGAAATTATGATCATTCACCTATTCAACGGGATGAGATCAGGTTTAGAAACTCCACCACAAGTAATGGTGTAAGACTACCAAGTTTAAGAGAACTTGGGAGAAGGTTTGAGCAATTGATAGATGACGGGGCATCAGGTGAAGAAATTGCAATAGCTAAAAGAGCTTTGGAAATAGAACGTGATCGACGTTATTTTATGGGATACAGTGATGATTTTGAACCTCTCGAAGAGCTTTACACCAATGATGCCGTTTTTCAAACTCCGAATCTGATTTTTAATAATGATCATTCACCCATTCAAAGGGAAGACTCGTGTTCAAGAGATTCCACCGTAGTTAATGGTGGAAGGCGTGCGAATCTCAAAAAAACTGTATAAAAAACTATTCAAGTTGGAAGATGACGGGTGGGCCCCGGAAGAAGAGTTGGAAGAAATTAGTAAGACCATTCGTATGGAAGTTAAACGACGTTCTGACAAAGGTTGGGAAACCGATGCAGATTTTGATTACGGTGAGTCTGAAAATAAAGAGGAGTGGGTTGAGATTGAAACCGAATTGATTAACATTGTGGAAGACCCAATCGAACTTTCCAAGGATGATATTAATAATGATAATGCCGAGATTCTTGTTGAGGCAGAACAATCAGAAAGTTTGATAGTGGACCACATCGTACAAGAGGTAAGAAATTCATTACAGATTTTTGAAACAGAGAAGGATCACGAAATTCATGATAATTTAGAAGGTTTGCCTAAACCTTTGTTTCTTAATCCTTTTCCTTTACCTCGTTTTGGCTTGGATTTACGTGCCTCAGAAATACTGATAAATTACTTTGCTTCTAAATATCCATCGTTGGAAGCACTTGATTCTCATTATGTACAGGTTAGCAAAGATGAGTCTATAGAAGTTCCCGAGTTCTATGTTCTTTATCCACTCCCGAGTGTAGAAAAGACTAAGTGTGGAGGAAACTTCTATCGAGCAATAACTTCACTATTAATTTTGTGTATTAATATTTTTGTGAAGTTAACGTTTGCAATGCAGATTGTTTTATGGGTGGATCCCCAAATTTTCAGATTATTGGTCTATGGGCGGCCAGACAGTCGGGCTGAAGACGTTAAACTAAGCGCTAAATGGGAGGCAACCCATTGGTTTTTATTTCTATCTTTTTATTTTGATTTTTCGTTTCATAACATGTTAGGTTTTCCCATCTTGATTTTACATTGGATGATTCAATTTACATTGAGGACAATGTAAAGTTTAAGTGTGGGGGAGTATTTAGGCATATAGATTTTTACCTAGAATTGTTAGGCATACACACATTTGCATGAAAATCAACTTTTAGAGATTTTAGAGTCACTTAGTATACTTCTAGCTACGTTTACATACGGATTTCTAACCGAAACAACTGAACTTAGAAATATTAGAAAACTATATTCGGAGTGCTTAGTTTTTGAGAGGCTAGAGCCGACCAAAATGGACCTAAACCGCCGGTAGGAGAGTACAGGTTAGACTTGTGATCATTCAATACCCATGAGTGAGGCACCAGACCTTCAATTATACGTTTAGAGTGTTTCATCTGCGCTAATTCCGGGTAGAATGATGAGCTACCTAACCTCGCACCAATTTTCAACACTATTTTTGATCTCTTGAGTGCTATTTTTTATCAATCATGAGGGTGTTATCAGAGTTGCTAACTTATTCTTGTAGTTTTGTTTGTAGTTGGCATCGTTCTCTCGACAACGTCCATAGAAACATATCATTATCAACCAGCGAAGTATCAAAAATCGGAAGAAAGTTGAAAATAGAGCAAGCAAGAACCTCGTGCATGAAATGAACAAGAAGCAAGAGTGTAGCCAAATCAAAACAGCACTGGCGTAAAGAAGACAAAGAAAAAAAAAAAAAAAAATCAGCAACATGAAAACTGTTACAAGCGTGAAAGATTGCTGGCGTAAATACAAACAGAAAAACAGAAAAAAAAAATAGAAAACAGGAAAAAAAGGGTTGCTGGCGTAAATAACATAGAAAAGAAAAGAAAAAAAAAATATGAGAGGCCAGCAGCAATGAAAATAAATAAATATGGAAGGTCAGCAACAACATGAATAAGAGCTAAAAGCAACCGAGAAAATAAATAGGCCGCAACAAAGAAAGAAATGCAGCTGTAAACTTAACACATTTGGTGTTGTATACGTAAGAAAAAGAGCTACCAATGATCAAGTCATACGAAGAGCAAGAGTTTATGAGCTACAGTCAAGACCGGAGACGTTTCTATGGGATGTTGGGAGAATGATGCTGATTGTCGACCGGATGAGAAGGTAAGTAACAATTCCCATCTTCGCATAGTGGTTGATTTCCTTTCGTAGAGATCATTAGAAAAATAAAAAGGGGTTCTCTCTTGTCCCACCTTCTATGGGATAACATCTTAATATGATTCGGAAGGTTACCTTTCCTTCCTACCTGTCAATATGTGTAGGCCTTCTATCTTTATTCTTGCCTACACATCTGTGAGAACCATAAAGTGCGCCTTTTGAGTGTCAACTTCAT
>JAJJMC010008446.1:19194-47137 GCA_023531435.1 Papaver californicum | reverse complement strand
CAAGTTCGAGAATCGAACCTTTATTTACCACTTTCTAAACCACATCATTTCTCCCAAATAGTTAGGATTTATTCCAATCGCGTATGCATTTAGAAAGACCCTGGTTTCGGGTAATACGTCATATCTGTCGACCTTAGTCTATTGTATACTCTCTTGAGGACTCAGTATTGGAACTGGTGGGGGTGAAGTCTTACTGTTTCTTTGACAACCATTTGGTGTCACTGAAAGTAATCAAGATCTACCTCTTCGACCTCCCCGTTCTTACCTACATAACTTATAATTTCCTCTTGTACTTTCTTCACTGATGTAGGGTTTCGAATCAGTTCGGTCATTGCCAAACCTATGGTAATCCCCATTGTCTTTACTCCAGCAAGAATAAATTCTAAAAAGAATCATGCAAAAAAACACAATGTTTTCAGTTTCGAGGATACATAGAAAGTCATTGAAATACAACAAGTTGGGTGAGGGGCGAGGCGCCAAGCCGGGCCCTCATGCATCAGACGCCTAGGCGCGCCTAATGTTACCAGATAAAAAGTAAATTATATGTAATGGCTCACGAATTAGGCGCCTTGGGCGTATTATTGGCGAGCCGCCAACTTTACAAACCGTGCACCTTGGGTGCCTCGCTTTCCTGTGACAACATAAAACTTAGCTTAGAAATTTTATTTTACAAGGTTTTCTTGAGTATTATAAGTATAAGCATCTGGATCAGATTAGCCCAGGTGATAAATTTAACAACATGAGTTAAAGCAGTTTGACGTTTATGGGTGAGGGAATAATTACCATAGTTAGACGGATTGAACTGCGCCCGTCCTTCTCTAGTTTAAGCAGAACATTTATTATGTATTCATGGCCCAATTTCACTCTTTGCGGATCGAGATGCTCGTCGATGATTTTCTGATAAAAGGTATCAAAATCATGGAAGTTCTTTTTAAGTCTTCCATGCATTCAAGTAAGTCTGTCAATAATCCAACCTACTTTAAGGAAAAAAATTTGTGGAAGTAAAACTTCCAAACATATCTACCACTGAGAAACTAATAATTTGTGTATTAAAAGAATAATCTTGATTACTGTTACAGAAAGAACTCTATTGTATTTATTACAAAAGAAATATGTAATAACAGCACTAAGACTAAGGTCAAGAAAATATTAGACTTGGCTTGACCAGACCCTAACATACTTGACTATATCCAATACAGCCCTCTCAAACTGATGACAGTAAAAAATAAAATCAGTTTGAAAACAAAGTAAAGAAAAAACAAAGAACTATTTCAATATCAAATATAACTGCTGAGATTGTTGAGTAGAATTTAGCTTCTGAGAGTATTGAGAAGTATCCATCAATTGAGCCAACAATCTTGAAAAAGTTGGAAAACATAACCCTTTAGTAAAAAAATCTGCCAATTGACCTTCACTGGAGACATGCTGCAATTTAAGAAGACCTTTCTCCACCAGTTCTCTTACAGAGTGAAATTAAATCTGTATATGCTTTGTCTTGGCATAAAAACAGGATTAGGTTCTAGGGACAAGGCACTAGTGTTATCACAGAATAAAACTGCATGACTTCGAACTAAAATATGTAACGCAGATAACAAGGATGTAAGCCATTGTAACTCTGCAGAAGCAACTGACAAACACTTGTACTATGCTTTTGCTGAAGATTTAGTCATTGTTTGTTTTTTCTTAGATGACTAAGATATCAAATTATCCCCAAGAAACACAACAAACCTGAAGTAGACCTCCTTGTATCTGGAAATC
The DNA here is from genome assembly GCA_023531435.1 of Papaver californicum. NCBI lineage: Eukaryota > Viridiplantae > Streptophyta > Magnoliopsida > Ranunculales > Papaveraceae > Papaver > Papaver californicum. Next base: position 45,379 of record JAJJMC010008446.1, on the reverse strand, counting down.
CTTTTCAATCTGAATCTGTGTATACGTTTAATACATTCTAGTCACTTTTCTTTAAATTAATTCCCAAACCAATAGAACACTTTAAACACCTCACTATCCTCTTAACAAGTTGAAAATGAACATCATATGGTGAATGCATAAATTGTGATACATAATTCACTGCAAAACAAATGTTTTGCCTTGTAACTGTCATATACTTTATACCACCAATTACTGCTCTATACTCACTTGGATTGCCAAACTGAATCACATCATTAATAGAAGCCTAGTAGACTTAACCACTGGTGTATCACATGGCTTGCATTCTAACATATTATCTTTTCCAAGAAGTTCCAATATATACTTCTCTTGAGTTAAATGTATTGTGTCAGAATTCCTTACAACTTTTATTCCTAGAAAATATCCCAACTCACCTAACTCTTTCATTGCGAATTCTTTCTTCAGATAAGTAATTAAAGTATCAATCATTTCAGATGAAGCTCTATCTAGCAATATGTCATCAACATATAATAACAAGATAAGCTTACCAACAAATGAAGAATAAACAAACATAGAATTAGCTAAAATTGACTTCTTATACCCATAAGCAATAAGAAATGTATTGAACCTATGAAACCAAGATTTTGGAGCTTGTTTCAAACCATACAAGCGTTTCTTCAAATGATAAACATAATGTGAAGGATAGTCAGGATGAGTAAACCCTTGTGGATGTGACATATATACATCTTCCTCTAAATATTCATGTAAGAAAGCATTACTTACATCTAATTGCCTAGTCTTCCAATTATATGTAATTGCCATACTAAGCACTACCCTAACAGTTGTACTTTTTACCACATGACTAAATGTCTCATTAAAATATATCCCATCTTACTGATTAAACCCTTTTGCAACTAGTCTTGATTTATACCTATCAATAGTACCATTTGACTTTTGATTTATCTTGTAAACCCCTTTAGAATCTAAAATATTCATGTATGATTTTGGAGATACATAAACCAAAGTTTCATTATCCATTAAGGCATCATATTCTTCCTTCATTGATACTTGCCATTTTGAATTTTGAATAGTTGCCTTAAATGTCTTTGGCTCAGTAATAATGGTCAATAAAGATATATAACTCTGAGAAATAGGATACTTAACTGACACATGACTCACATGATCTGGAAATTTTTTATGTTTTAGAATTTCTCTCTGTGCACTAGTAACAATAGTACTTGTAGGAACTGACTCAATTTCATTTGTCATCTCAACAACAGATGGAGGATTTGAAGATGAACCAAATGATGAATTTGTAAAATAATATTGAGACTCATCAAATACTACATGTCTAAACACATATAGATTTTTAGAAATAGGATTATAACATTTATAACCTTTATGAAGAGAACTATAACTAAGAAATAAGTGCTTAACTGACTTGGAAGAAAGCTTATCTGCTCTTGAGTGAGCCAGATGAGGATAACAAATTATGCCAAAATTTGTAAGAAAATAATATCTGGAGATACACAAAACAAAACTTCAAAAGGAGATTTAAAATTCAATATTTTTGTTGGTGTTCTGTTGATCCAGTATGTGGCAGTAAGAAAAGCATCATACCATATATATTTTGGAAAAAAACATTAAACAATTGAGTATTTCCCATTTCAGTAATGTCCCCATGCTTTCTTTCAGCTAGGCCATTCTGTTAAGGTATTTTAGGACATGAAATTCCACTAGATTCAAGCAAGAGTTTAAAGGACCTTTTACAAGTTCTGGTGTACCATAAACTTGAAAAGCCAAGATTTTTTTTTTGAAAATGATTTTCTATATGAGTTTTAAAATGTTGAAAACACTTGACTGAATCAGATTTAACTCCATTGGATAGATCCAATGAAATCTGCTAAAATCATCCACAAACAGAATATAGGACCTATAACCATGCAAAGTAGGAACAGCTGGACCCCACATATCATAATGAACTAGTGACGGTGGTTTCTTTTCATGAGAATTAGACAATTTTGAAATTGCATTTTCTTGCTTTTGGCTAACTAACATGGAAGACACAAATTTGGAGAAAAGGAAGAATTTAGAAGGATGTCCTAATCTACCATGCCACACATGACAAGAAGCAGTCAATCTAGTGGACAAAAATAATGAGTTTGAGGTGAAAAACGAAAATGACTTATAGGATACAAATTATTGACCATTTTACCATAAGCCAAGACTACATGTGAGTGTAAATCTCTAATTTCATAGACACAATGATCAAATATAAAGTAACAAGAATTATCCTTAGCAAATTTTGCTACTGACAGTAAGTTGTGTTTCATCTAAGGTACTAATAACACAGTGTTCAACTTAAAACTAGTTCCAAATGTTTGTAAGTTTGAATTACCAACTGAAGCAATAACAAGAGACTTACCATTGCCAACTTAAACAAGCTCCTTTCCTTTGAAAGAAGTAGTATCCTTCAAAATGGTTTCATCTCCAGTCATATGTGCAGTAGCACCAAAATCAGAAATCCATTTAGGACAACTTGAAGTAGAATGATCAACAAAAGATGTATCTTCATTTAGAGCAAAAAAAACATGTTGTTGTACACCATTAGCTGAATTATTATTGAATGTTGGTGGATGATATCTGAAATTGCACCTACTGGCATAATGGCCTTTCTGCCTACAAATCTGACATTCTACATTTGAAAAATCCCTTCTATTACCTCCATAATTTTGATTACTAGAAATATTACTACTTCCTATTCCATAATCTTGATAATTCTTGTAACCAAAAGCATTATTCTTTGCTCTTCCATTACCGAAATTCCCTCCTGCATTACCAAAAATTATTCTTGTTCTTCCATTACCAACAAACCTTTGTCCAGAACTCACAATTCTACCATAAAAAACGGTGTTTTGCTGAGAATCAAACGCTAGAGAGGAATCATGTTATTGAGATATGAGCCATTGCTCATGATTCATTAATCTAGGCTTTATTTCTGCAAACGGAAAAGACACTTCTCTATTTTGTGCTGAAATAACAAAGTTATCATACTCCTTTCCCAATCCATTTAACACATGCATAATCAGGTCAGATTCACTCACTTTCTCTCTTATTGTAGCAAGTGAATCATTAATTGTTTTTACATTATGCAAATAACCAAGAATTGAAAGGTTACCTTTCTTTGTATTGTTCAAATGAGTTCTTAACATACTCTTTCTAGCCATAAACTGATTCTCGAAGCTAACCTCAAGAAAGGAAAAAATCTCTCTAGCTGTAGACAATCCCAATATATCACCAGAAATTCTTTCTGTAAAAGTGGCCTTCATGCAACTTGTAATAAAACAATCAATTTTCCTCTAGTAAACCCACTTAGGATTTAAACTTAAAACTCCATTAACCATAATCTTTCTCTCTGTTCTTTCTTTTCACCATTAATATATCCAAATAAATCAGTCGAAATTAAAATTGACTGAAATTGATCACGCCACGAGAGAAAGTTTGCTGAATCTAGCTTGATAGACTCAAAATTAGCTATATTTATAAAAGGCAAAGAAAAATTCAAAGATCTACAATCTTGAGTAGTTTGAGCAGTGGAAGAAATATCATTCACATTATTCATATGTTCCATTTTGTTTCTTCTTGTATAACCCCTTAGTGTGATGAACAAATATCAAAAAAATTGTATTAAACAACCAAGAATTTGATTTCAGATCTTCACAAGAACAGATCCAGTGAAAATTTATCTAAAAATCTAGAAAGAATAAAAAATATGTTTGTAAAAGATGTTGATTCTTTGATGTGATATGTTGAATTGAACCGAATTGATTGATTGTTTGTGAAAAATTTCTTTGAAAGATTTAGGTGAGGATCGTCCACATTGATACCATGAGAAACTAATAATTTGTGTATTGAAAGAATAATCTTGATTAATTTTACAGACAGACCGCTATTGTATTTATTACAAGATAAATTTGTAATAACAGCTGGACTAAGACTAAGGTCAAGTCAATCTTAGACTTGACTTGCCCAGACCCTAACATACTTGACTATATCCAATAACCACTTCCAGACCCACAACATCTTGAAATCTACCACTTCCAAACTATTCTTTTTTTATCATCATAACTCACCAAAAGCTGCTTTACAAATAATTTGTCAGTAAGAGATAATGACTTTTTAGCAATATCAATTGGAGTACTAGAAATAATGGATTCATATATCGAGTCGTTCATACCTGCAACTTCCTCTGCTCTCAATGCTCCAAAAGATTGAACTCTCTTCACACTAAAAAGTTCATGAACACATACTTTCCGAATTTCTCTCCAGTACTCTCCATAAGGCGGAAAAGCGATATCTAAGTAGTTGTAAGAAAGGCGTTTCGGACCAACCAAACATTGTCTACTACAAAACTCAAGGTCCTTTCTTTTCAGGATTTCTTCAGCATCTTCGGGTGATGAGATTGACAGATTTCTCAAACAAAGAGAGAAGCCGACTGATCAAGAAATGGGATCCATTAAAGCTACTTCACAGACAGAGAAATTTATTGATTAAAAAATGATTCAGAACGTTACATACTTCACGCTTACCCTATAGGCTACTATACTAGCATAGCCTAACGTACACCTTTAACAACTGTATACAGACAGAAAGAGTAGGCTAATGTAAACCTAACAAAAAGATGTTAATACTAACGTGCATTAGGTGTAATAAGGGTGTAAGTATGAGGACATATGTAGACTATGTTCTATCACCGCCTCTCAAACTGAAAGTTGCAGGTAATTGCTGAACATTCAGTTTGGATCTTAATGTTGTAAAACGTGGTCCTGAAAAACCCTTTGTAAAGATATCGGCTGCTTGGTCTTCAGTAGGAATGTAGGATATCTTCAAAGATTGTTTAGTCACCAGTTCTCGAACAAAGTTGTAATCCACGGACAAGTGTTTCATTCTAGAATAGAATACTGGATTTGTGGAGTAAGAGATCGCACTGAGGTTGTCGCAGAGGATAGTCGGAACATCATCCATGGGCACATTCATTTTTGACAGTAGCTTCATGAGCCACTAAATTTCAGCAGTAGTGTTGGCCAGGCTGCGAAATTCAGCCTCTGTTGAGGACCTCACAACAATTGCTTGCCGCTTGCTTGACCAGGAGACTGGATTGGAGCCAAGGAACAAAGTATAGCCACCAGTACTTCTCTTAGAGATTGGATCTCCAGCCCAATCAGCATCACTATACCCCGTGATCTGTAGAGGACCCTTTGTAAAAAATAGACCATAATCTAATGTACCTTTGATGTACCTTAGGATTCTGTTTGCAGCAATGAAGTGAGAGCGAAGGGGATACTGCATGAATTGATATACTTTGTTGACAGCAAATGCTATTTCCGGTCTTGTCCAGGTGAGGTATTGGAGAGCACCCACCAAGGATCTGTACAGTGTTGGGTTGGAGAGTGGTTCATCTGGAGAGCACTCGAGCTTGCAATTTGCTGAAATTGGAGATGTGCAAGGTTTTTCCCCACTCATATCATGTTTATCAAGCAAGTCTAAAACATATTTTGTTTGAGATAAGAAAAGACCTGATGCATTTCTGTTGATTTCCTGTCCCAGAAAGTAATGAAGGGACCCAGGTTCTTCACTGGAAAATGTTGCTGAAGCTTGCTTATAATGTCAGCACAATGTATTGATGAACTTCCAGTGATTAGTATGTCGTCTACATACACTAAGATGTAAGTGAGCCTTGAACATTGTTGCTGAATGAATAGAGATGCATATGCTGAGGATATAGTAAAGTCAAAAGAAAGTAACACCTGTTGTAATCGTGCATACCATGCTCTAGGGGCTTGTTTTAAGCCTTAGAGGGACTTGTTCAATTTGCACACATAGTTTGGGAGGGCTGGATCGATAAATCCTGAAGGTTGAGACATGTATATGGTTTCGGTGATGTCTCCATGTAAGAAGGCATTGCTTACATCTAGTTGTGTGATGGACCAATCAAACTGCACTGGTAGAGAGAGGATGACTTTGATGGTGCTAGGCTTGGCAACAGGGCTGAAGGTCTCAGAATAATCTAAGCCCTCTTGTTGGTGAAAGCCTTTTGCCACTAATCTTGCTTTGTGTCTTTCTACAGAGCTATCTGAGTTGTACTTTATTTTAAATATCCATTTGCATCCAACTATGTTCATGGATGAATCATAGGGGACTTTGGTCCAGGTATTTGGTCGTGTCGTAATCAACCAAAATAATCGAGTTCTTACTCATCCAAAATAGATTTAAGTATAGCAAATAAGAACAAGTTCGTTCCCACAGAGAGGCAGTGATTGTGATTTATTTTCAGTTACGTCACTAGGATATCGCATCTGTTGAAACGTATTATTTCTCCCTCGAATTCCAGTGTCAACGTCCCATTATAGACATCAATTTTTGTTCGCGCCGTGCGCATGAATGGACGTCCCAGTAGCAATGGTATAGCCGAGTCCGTGGATCCCTCTGCCATCTCTAGTACACAGAAATCTGCTGGAAAAACTAACTGATTAACTCGTACAAGCACATTTTCAACAATACCTTGAGGGTATACATTAGAACGGTCAGCTAGTTGTAAAACAATTCCAGTTTCTTTCAAAGGTCCTAATTTGAGAGATTCATATATAGATGCAGGCATAACATTCACTGATACTCCTAAATCTAGCATGGCCTTATTAAACGTTGTGTTACCAATAATGATAGGAATATCGAAACTACCGGGGTCTTTACACTTGAGTGGGAGCTTCTTCTGCAAGATAGCCGAAGTGTTTTCCCCCACTCTCATTACCTCATTGCCGTTTAATTTTTGTTTATTGGTACACAAGTCCTTCAAAATTCTCGCATATTTGGGAACCTGTTTAATTGCGTCAATCAGTGGAATATTCACATGAATTTTCTTGAAAATTTCTAGGATATCCTTATCTTGTTCCGCCTTTTTTAAATTAGCAAACCTGCGAGGAAAAGGTAGAGGAGGAACGTAAGTAGGTAAAGGAACTTTAGAATTTTCGCGACTTACCTCAGCGTTTTTAGAGGCGTCAACAGCCTCATTTCCAGCCAAATCAGAGGCGTCAACAACCCCATTCTTAGCACATTTAGAGGCGTCAGCTGCCTTCTTTTCCGCGGCTGGCTCCTTCGGAGCTTTGGTGTTTTCGGCTTCTTCTGGCTGTACAGTTCGTGTACCACTTCTCAATGTCACTGCGTTGACATTCTCTCTTGGATTGATGGGTTGAGAAGGGAGTTTCCCACTATTCTGCGTTTCCAGAAGGTTCAGTCTGCCGGCCATAGTGCTCATTTGAGTTTGTAGCTCTTTTATCGCGTTGTCCGTTGTCTGCTGATTTTTGTCTATCTTTGCCGTCATATTTTTCAACATGGCCATTATCTCCGATGATTCTAAATTTTGAGCTTGTTGTGGAGGTTGTGTTTGTTGCGTCCCATTCTGGTGATTAAAAACCGGCCTTGAAGCAGCAGCTTGCTGATTCGCATAGCTGAAATTCGGATGATCTCTTCAACCTGGATTATGTGTATTGGAATAGGGATCATACCTTTGCCTCTGCTGGTTCGAAAAAATAGCACTCACCTGTTCGGCCTCATTCTCATATGATGGAATGATCACGGCAGCCATCTGTTGCATCATTTTCTCCATTTGGCTTATTTTGTGCTCTAGCTGCGGTGCGGTGCTAATTTCCCCACCCTCTTGACCGATGAATCACGACTCAGAAATTGTTGGGAGTTGGCTGCCATGTCCTCAATTAGCTCTCTAGCTTGCGTTACAGTTTTGTTCGCCAGTGCACCACCACTTGCGGCATCGAGAAGATTTTTGTCGGTTTGTTCGAGCCCGTCGTAGAAGTACTGTACGATCAAAACATCGCTGAATTGATGATGTGGGCAGCTAGCAACTAGTCTTTTATATCGTTCCTATCTTTCATACAGTGTTTCACCTGGCATCTGTTTAATTCCGGAAATTTCTTTACGGATTCGAGAAGCCTTTGATGCAGGGAAATATCTCTCTAGAAAGAGATTTTTCAAGCTATTCCAAGTTGTAACACTGCCAGGAGGTAAATAGAATAGCCAATCCTTAGCCGTGTCCAACAGAGAAAATGGAAAAGCTCGAAGCATGGCTCCATTGACGTCGGGTTCATCCCCAACCATGGCCATCATGAGGTTATTGAAGTCCATCAGATGCTTATTCGGGTCCTCATTAGTCATCCCGTGAAACTTAGGAAGCTCACGGATCAGTCCCGGCTTAATCTCGAAAGTAGAAGCCGTCTGTATGCACCATTGTTGCGTATCTAGCTTATGAGATGCTAGATCCTTCATTATGCGATTGGCGTCATCCATTAGTACTGGTTCTGATTCTACGTCCGAATCTGCAAACTCGCTTGCTGTACTCGGAGGAAGTGGCGTGTTGGCTGCCCGGACTAGTTCGCTCAGTGGAGTACCAGCTCGACGTCGTAAACACATTCAAGTACCTGAAAACATCAGCAAGAATTAGTAAACTAAAAATAAATAACAATCCGCTATGCCTCCCAGGCAGCGGCGCCAAAATTTGGTCGTGTCGTAATCAACAAAAATAATCGAGTTCTTACTCTTCCAATATAGATTTAAGTATAGCAAATAAGAACAAGTTCGTTCCCACAGAGGGGCAGTGATTGTGATTTATTTTCAGTTACGTGAGTAAACAGGGGAGGTTGTGTTGTGATTTAAACTAAATTAAACTAAAGCAAACTAAAGCAAAATTAATAAAAACGTGTGTCAGGGAAAGGAAGCATTGGTTAGAGAATTCATCGTCCGTTTTCCAACATGTTATCAAAGCATACTCAACATTCATGCATTAGTAACACCAATAACCCTAAAGCATCCTATCGCAGGGCTACTCCGGAAAAACTCCTAATATCATCAGAGAGGGTATCGCGCCGCTCTCTGAATTCTTAACACCAGATAACTCGATGTAAACACCAAGTTTAACCCAATGAAAGCAATGGTTTTTGTGATTTGAGGTTATTCTAAATAATCCGATCCAGCACGCAACTCGGATTTAATCTAGGTCAAGCTTCTACACATACTTGCATGGCAATTTTAAGTATTGTTAACAAATATGTTATACTACTTGTAACTAGAGTCCTTCGACAATTCCGGATCGAAAACTCTAGTTTAGTTGTATATATCAATGCATGCTCATTCAATTTGCAACTTAAACAAACACACAATCAATCATACATGGCATTATAATCAGTAGAACATGAACAATATTAGTAATAACATGAAATTATGAGATATGCGCCATTCAATTAATAAACATGTCTTCAAACATCAGATTACATCCCTAACCAATATGAAAGGTTTAGCTCATCATGGATTTCTCAAAACCCATGGAAATTAATCAAAATATACTGTACTTAAAACCCGGAAAGAGTACGAAGAACGGATACAGCTTCGAAGGATGGTTGCAATGGTGGACAACAGCCTTTTACGCAAGTGTTGTCTGTTTTTACGCCTCTTCTTCTTACCTCCTCTCTTGTCTTGTATGGTATGGTAGATGTCCGTGATATGATAGATATCCCCCAGCAAAAACTCCCTTTTCTTTTATATATCAAGTACTTCTTTTTAGCTCAGCAGCAGCACCATGTATCCAGCCCTTTTACGCCAATAGGATTCCTGTTTGTACGTGAGTGGCTAAGTCCAAAATATTGTTGTTTCACCACCTTTCCTTACTTCCTCAAACTCTCCTTTCCTACAAGAACTCCTATATTCTCTGCCCCAAATTCACCAAAAGAATTCCATAAGAAAACCGATCTTTCTTCTTATAACAAGAGTTGGCCACTTTTAGGAAACCGACTAGGAATAGGAAATATGTAAGTTTCCTAATTCTAGCCCCACAAGATATGGCAACTCCAAAGCTTTCCTAATCCCATAGAACCTCCACAAGCTAGCCATGAGTCCACCAAGGCTAGCCACCTTCCACTCGGACCACTCTAGCTCAACAACACCTCCACATAACCACTTAGCACAAGCGCACTTTTGCTTCAGCCGATTTAGCGCCTGGGCGCTGGCAGCACCAACTAGTTAGCCACTATGTGGCTTTGCCCATATCTTCCTCATACGTGATCAGAATGACTTCGTTCTTTCACCGTTGGCTTCGTAATTCAATTTCCTACACTGTGGATGGTGAAAGGCCTAAATTCATCATAGTTTTACTGGATCCTCGGTAATTCTTTTCTTTAAGCTCCATTCTGCAGGTTTCCGGACTGTAACCTGAAAAGACAACTAAACTTCGAAAGAAATAATAACACATAGTAATTCACTCAAATATAGCAAATAAGGGTCAGGAAAAACTACTTAAAATGTATGATTTATGCACCTATCAGTATTTGCACTCTGTAGAGCATTGTATTCATCCACTAAAGCTTTCCTCCATTTTGAGTCCTTGTTTGGTTGTCTGAAACATGTTGGAATTGTATGAGACATCCTAGCAGCTAGAGAAGAAGGTAAAGAGTGCCTTGTTGAGTATACTTTCGGTCTGGAAATACCACTTTTTCCTCTTGTCTGCATTGTGTGATTGTTATTGATGGGAGCAGGATGAATTGAATGAGCAGGTAAGGTAGTGATAGATGTGGCAGTAGGGTCAGAAGGGTCAGGATTTTGTATTGCACGAGATATGGGTAAGCTAGCCAATAGAGGATGTAAAGGATCTGCTTGAATATTGGGTAAATGAGATTGATGATGCCTTAATGGAAATACTGTTTCCTGAAAAATGACATGCCTTGAGACATAGACTCTGCCAGATGTTGGATCCATGCATTTGTATCCTTTTTGAGATGAAAAAGAACCTAAAAAGATGCATGGTTTACTCCTAGGAGCTAGCTTGTGAGGAGCATATGGCTTTAACCAAGGAAAACATAAGGAGCCAAATACCCTCATGAAAGTATAATCTGGTGATATGTGAAATAGCATTTCATAAGGAGATTGATAGTTAAGATATTTAGTAGGTAACTTAATGATGGTGTAGTTTGCAGTAGAGAAGGCATCCACCCAGTAGGTATAACTTAATCCATCTTGTAGAAGGAATGTCCTGCTAATATCAACCAAGTGCCTATGCTTGGATTCTGCCACACCATTCCGTTCAGGTGTGTGTGGGCAGGATAGTTGGTGTTGTATGCCATTCTTAGTCAGAAACATAGCTAGCTTTTGAATGAATTCCCCTCCCCCATCTGTTCTAATAGTTTTAATACTTCTCTGCAATTGGTTCTTTATGTAAGCTTTGAATTCATAAAATTTGTTCCTGAAATCAGATTTTTCAAACAATGGATAGAACCAACAGAATTTAGAAAAATCATATATTATTGCAACATTGTATCTGTAACCAGATGTGGAGATTACAGGACTTGGACCCCATAAGTCCATATGCAGTAGATCCAAAAGAGCTAAGCTAGTAGTTGTAGACTGTTGAAATGGAAATCTGTGGGATCTGCCTAAAGCACAGTCTAAACAAGAAATAGGAGTTTTTACAATATAAGGTAAACCTAAGTTTCTATAGATACATTGTAAAGTTTTGTATGATGGATGTGCGAGTCTTTTATGCCAGACTTCTGATGAGGTTGGAATTTGATAGCTAAATTTTCTTTGGTTGAATGTTGTTGGAGAAAATGAATTGGATACAATCCATTACTGTGTGGTCCTTGCGAAAGAAACTTCCCAGTTGACAAGTCCTTGATAAAAAAGCCAGCAGAAGTAAATGTTAAGGAACAGTTATTATCTGTTGTGAATTTATGAACAGATAATAGATTTTGAGTTGCACTAGGAACAAGAAGCACATTGTTTAAAGCAAACAAATGTTGAGAAGTTAATTTTAAAGAAGAGCCTGAATGTGTAATTATCATACATTCACCATTTGTTGTTGTTATCTTGTCATTACCATCTTAGAGAGGAGATTGTTGCAGTTCATGCTTGTTTGGAGTAAGATGATTGGTGGCTCCACTGTCAGCAAACCAGGGATGATTGTCATGTATGCTTGCAGTAGACAACATCGCAGATAGATTCTTGGATGTATTATCGTTATTGTAATTGATATTGAGTCTGTTCCTGCAGGTCATAGCACTGTGGCCAGCTCTTCCACGATCTGACACACTATGAATGATGTTTCTGATGTAAGATTGTTGGAAGATGAATTTCTTTGAATTTAAGAAGTTCCTCTTCCAGCTGTTGAGAAGTTTCTTCTGCCAGAGTTGTAGTGTCCAAATCTTGGATTTGTGTTGTTCAAGGAAGGATTACTTCTGCCATAGTTCTAAGATGTACAATCAAATCTTGGGTTTGAGTTTCTAAACTGAGGTTTAGACTGATAGAAGGGTGTTGTAAAGGCCTGATTGGCTGAGTGTGTGAGTTGATCAGCATGCGACTAATAACAATTTCTTCACTCAATAAATTGTTATGGAGTTCAATACTAGAGATGGGTGGGTACCTATATCTCATGCTTGTGGCAAATGGTATGTAGTCAGGGTGCAATGCAGACAGTGTTACTACTACAATTTCTTTGTCAGACACTTGTTCTCTTGCGGCTGCAAGTTGATCTGCTAAATTCTTTATTTCATCAATTAGGGTAGAGACTGATCTGTTGCCTTGTTTCTTTGCTAGTAATTTTGTGTGCAACTGGATTGAGTGTGTTGAAGATGACTTAGCAAATCTTTCTTCTATCTTTGTCCAGAGACAATGAAATGTTGAAGCATTAGCAAAATATGCTATTACTGAATTAAAGATTGTACTGTTAATCCATAAAATGATTGTTGAATCTTCGTCGTTCCAGTCTGAATAAAGATGATTTTCTATTCCACTATTCTGATTTCTTGAATTTGTGAATTGTTCTGGGCAAGGATAAGATCCATCCAGATACTTCATGATCTTGAACTTTCGTATTACAGGTAGCATAAGATGTTTCCATGTTAAGAAATTATCCTCTTTAAGCTTTAGAAATATGAAATTGGTTATCTGATTGAGAGGAATTTTTTCTATGGAATTTGAAGTTGGGTTCTCCATTGTTGGAAGAAATTCTCAAATCATAGAAAGTTAAAATGTGAAGGAAAAAAAAAGAATTGGATTGCAGACGATTTGATCAAGAATTGATCTAGAAAAGATTGTGTGATTCTTTTGCAGTCGAGAAAATCAAAGATGATTTGTATAAAAAGAACCAGAGAGAAAGAGAAACAATGAATAACGAAGAAAAATAGAAGAGATTACCTCTTGTTGTTGCTGCTCATTATATAGGGTTGATTGTCGATTTGATATAGATAAGAAGAATTGATCGTCTCTGATAGTAATTATTTTCGTTTCTTCCCAAGTAAAGTGTGTTGAGTATTAAAGACTTAGTAGATCGAAGATGAACTCAATTCTCCCCCAAGAAATGTCATTAAAGACTACATAGACCGATAGAGAAGTTGATACTTCCCAAGAAGAGCTCATTAAACATCACCGTTGTTCGTGAATGACTTTGTTTTGAACGAAAAATGTGTTGTTGATCGAGAATGACTCAGGTTCCTCCTAATATTTGCTCTGATACCATGACAGATTTTTCAAACAAAGAGAGAGAGAAATCTATTGATTAAAAATGATTCAGAACGTTATAGACTTCACGCTTACCCTATAGGCTACTTATACTAGCATAGCCTAACGTACACCTTTAACGGCTGTATACAGACAGAAAGAGTAGGCTAATGTAAACCTAACAGAAAGATGTTAATACTAACGTGCACTAGGTGTAAGAAGGGTGTAAGTATGAGGACATATGTAGACTATGTTTTATCAGAGATAACAAGTGTGGGTACACTGCCGAGATGCAGAAGCATGACCGGACCATACTTCTTAGAGAGTTCCCATAAAGAATGGTGCGGCGTCTCACCAAGTTGATGAAAATTACCAATGATGGGAAGCTTAGAAGGGCTAGGTGGAAACTTGAGACGTCTGTCTGCATCTTTTGGTTTAATTGTAACTCTCGCAAGATAAAATGGGAAGATAAGAAGAGGAAGAAAAATTGTAAGGTAAAGTATCCATGATGATAATAAATCCATATGAAGAAGAGAAATTTCTTTGAAGTGGTATTACAGGTGTTTATTCAACAGAAAAGGGAAGGATTTTTTGAAGCCGAGTTACACTAGAAACATTATAAGTCACTCAGCTTATATCTGTAAATTTAACAGTAAATAGCACTTCTTTTGTTATCTCTTATCTCTAGCAAGTCTCATACTAATCACACATTCAAGATATAGTTAAAGTGGAACCAAACCCGATTAAAAAGTGCGTTCTGATTGTTGGTGGTTCCAATGGTTACTGTTATACCATCTTATTTCCAGTACACCAGAGACAGTACTAACTGTTTTCCCAATGATTCTGCAACTGAACGGTTCATCATATTCAATTATCTTTCCTGCAGAATGATAGAAGAAACCAAAAAAAGTTCAGAAGCCCAGAGTCAGAAACATTGCTATTAGGAATGCCTAGTAGCTGTCAGTTATGCAGGCCAATGGTTCTAGCTAGTTCAACTATCTCAAAGTGAAGCTTAATTGAAGATTACAAAACCCCTGTTGGCTATGACAAATGCATATGCCAAACTACATCTGTGTACCTGTAAAGTTAGATCCTTTTAAAAAATGTCACTGAAAATCGGAAGTATTTTCAAACAAAAGAATTACACTGAAATGAGCAAACCAGTTTATATTTTATTTATTCTTTTGAATTTAAAAAATAAATACAAGATTCAAACAATTTTTTCACATGCGGCACTCCTTGTATTTCCATGGAATTATAATATTAACATCCACTTTAAGCAACATGAGCAATGTCAACTTCGTCAGGTATTCGGAATGTATCTGCTGATCCGAATTTCCTCTGCTCTTCTTCCATTTCTTCTGAAGAGTCTTCGTCATTACCTTCCTCGTCTTCATCGTTATGGCTGCTGGTAGGTGTTGAGGGATCGTGGACACTTTTGGACCGACAGTCATGTGTTGCAAGCATGTTGACTTGGCCAAGGTGGGAGATCTCCACCAGGATGGTGTCATCATCAAGAGGGAGGGGTTGCTTCCATGGTTCACCATCAATTCTCATGAATGTATGGTCAACTATACCCTTATGAAACTCAAAGCGGATACGGTGTGCCTACATGAACAATGGAATGGTTAACTAATCCTGTGTGCCTACATCACAGTGGAATGTTTTGTAGACAGCATATCGCCACACTAGTTAGCAATCTCTGTGTACTGGCCACATCATGAACTTGGGCCGCTACGGAAGGTCAAGCAAAACTATATTGAATAATTGTGAACATAGACGAACCTGCGCAAGACGAGTCCCATGACCCTTTGGAGCAAGAAGGGCAAGTCCATGCCAAGCATCCCTAAAACCCACAACCTCAAGAAGACCATCATCTACATATGGCGGAGTCAAATCTCTCTGCACGTCGCAATAGCCAAGACAAGAAAATACATGTTAGTAGCTGATCAGAAGAATTACAAGGAAGATTATTTCAAATTTGTCTACAAGTTTAATTATATCTTTATAACGGCTATGGAGAAGGTGACTTTCACAGTAGAACTCACATCTCGCTTTTTCTTCTTATCTGGTGTACCCCATGGATTTAGTCCACCGGAAAAGCTAGGCAAGTTCAGACAAATAATTGACCTAATGCTGAAATCAGAAGTGTAAGTAGTATTATGGATTATAAATTACAGCCTGCGAACCTTATTATATCCACAAATATCAGGTCTGTAGAAATCAAAGACTACACTTGCGAACAGCAAAAAAGGCAACACTAGAGACATACCAAATCAACTGTGACCAAAATAGTCCGGGGTATACAAATGTGATTTATATGAGAATAATTCTACTCACCTGTGAGGTATCTCAAGATCTTCCCACTGACCATGTCTTTTCATGATCTTGACCTTTGAAATCTGAGCTATATTGCTGCATAATAAATTTTAAACCCATGATTATTGACCTAGTAAGTACAGATACTATTATCACTCGAAAAACAAAGAAATATATTGTTGCCACTAACGCTATGAAAATGAAAGCACTCGTTGCCTTGCTAACTTTCCAGCCAGTAAGTTTTCCTAAATATTAGTAATTTAGTATTACTACTAATTGAGATCTATTTGACTTGAACTTGCATTTTAAAACAGGAAAGTTCAAACAATTGAAAGTTCTTGGAGGAACTCATAAAATACCCTAACTGAATACTCACTGCGGAGAGGGGTGAATGAGCGAGGCACAGAACCAACCTTGAGTACATCCAAGCTTTGCATAAGTACTCTGACCAAAAAATATATAAGAACAAAATAAATATGTGCCGAACACAATATCACATGGAAGAATTCAAAGGAGCATAAGCATAACTGGTGAACTTTTGTTCTTGAACAGACTGATCAGATGATGAGAAACAAAGTGCACTGAGCAGTTTTAAACTTATCACGGACAATTCTAAACGCTGAACTTTATCATTATGATTTGTGCGGATAATTAGGTAAGCCATTTAAGCTGATACTTGTAGATTTAATATTTAACTTGAAAGAAATAAGAGGAGCACATGAGCACAAAAATAATTGCATTACCTGATTATGCATCTGATTTTTGAATTTTTCTGGGTGCAACTTCCTTTCTGAATGAAATGCATATGATACTTGAGCATCCATTCCTGTATAATAGGGTCGAGTTATACACAACTGCATTACAATAACTGTTTCTTTTATTCTTTACTAAGTTCTCCTAAAGGGGTGTATCTCGCAATTCTATTTTTTCAATTTCAAGAGAAAATTGGGCCATTGATGGATAAATATAGTGCGCAGATAGTTGTATTATCAAGATCACTAAACTCTCAAGCTTATATTTGGGTGGATACTACACTGATAATCTTTCGAAAAATACGGTTATGGCTCTTTGGAACACTGATGTCTTCAAACCTCGGGCACGGTGAGAATCTGTTTGTATCCTTAGCCTTTCCCTTTGGGTTCTTTCTTTCCCTTTTTCATTCGGTTGTATTCATTGGGTTGAAGTTCCAACCTGAGGTACACCCATTCAGTGAAATCTATCCTATATCAATTGGTAACAAGCCAGGACATTGCTTCTACTTTAACTGAAAGTCGTTTCATCCCAGCAAATCTGAAGGTTATTATAAATTTATTTCCCGGCAAGTGATTAGATGAGTTCTATCTTCCTTTAATATTGAAGCAAAAGTGAAACTCGTAATACAACAAGCCATGCCTAGATCAAAGCTGCAAGCTCCACCAGTTTCAGCTATTAAAGCTATGGGTATTACTACCGGCCTGGGGCATATGAGTGCGGAAATACTATCAGTGCAACCTCATCCTTAAATTCATAAACTTTATACAGAAATATATAAGACTATACATGTCTCTGCAAAGGAAACTATTCTTACCCATGCTGAAGTAGTTCCAAAACCCTCCCCTGAATGTGTGGTAACCTTCCTGAGGAGTAAAAAATCGGAACCATATGCATGAGCTGTATTGCTATGACTATTCACCAAAATTAGTTGTAGAACAGATAGGTACAAAACGACGATAGGACTCATTGGAGGTCTACTGTGCTTGTAAGAATCCTTTAGTTACTACTGTCTCACCCAGTTAAAGTTCCTTTTTGATTATCAACACATCGCTTTAATTTAGGCAGGATTATACGCAACAGAACAAAGTAAAAAGAATTACCATGTTCAATGAGTCCGATTGTGAGACACGCTGGACAGGCTGGACAGCATGCATAGAATTTGGTAATTCTAGAGGTGCAATAGGATCGCAAGTTCCCTCTTTGGGAGCTCTCATCCTCATAAGAATATGCCAACTACATTACAGTAGATGAAATAAGTAAGATACTGAAATGCTTTACCAGGAAGCATGGCGCATGAGGTGCATTTAGACTATCCGTTACAGCTGTGATATGTAAAATTGTTAATTACTACTTTTTCCATTCCACTAATAGATGACCTAGTCAAAGAGGAATATTTTTAAGTATTCTTTTTTAATTATATCTTTGTGGATAATAATTAGTAAAATTTAGAAATTATATATCTCAAACTATACCACAGATATTCGTAAATTTTATATCATTGAAAAAAACATTTTAAAACACCTACGTAAAGAATATAAACATAAATATTAAATTATATATATTTTTTATAATAACAATAATCAATTAAAAGGATAATTTTAGAAATATACCCTGGTTTAATGATATGGGTCACCTATTAATAGGATAAAATTTTAAAATAAATAAATCATCTATTAGTGGGACGAAGGAAGTATCAGCGGATGAGGCAAGTACACATATACAAATTTCTTACCTGTCGATTTTCATTTCTTTTGCTTTCATCAAGTGCTCCAAGAATGACTTCACAGACTGGCTATCTGTGCCAGGATTCTTCTTTCCCTGCAAATCATACGGTTGCTCACTATCATCATTTATCCATTAATTAAAAATTCGCTATAATTGTGATTCTGGTTCTTATATAAATAGATGTGCATGATCAGTCTCCATAAAAGCGTTGCTAATAGTTTCTAAAACAAGAAAAATCCCAGGAAATGACAAAAACATCAAACTCCTACCCAGCCAAACGTAAACGGGAGATTGTTTCCAGTCCCCAAGGGCACCGTAGCAATCGGTGGTGGCTGAGATAGTTTGAGGTCGCAGACAACTCCAAGCAGCCAACCAGCCGTTCCATCACCACCTGCAACCTGTCAAACAAAAAATCATAAAAGATATCCTACTCAACATAAGCTAACATGGACATAGTTATCATATTGTACCGAGTGATAAAATCTACCCCATATAACGCCTTTTAGTCTCAAGTACTCACAATTACCCTCAATTTCTTTTCAATTACAGCAGCAAAACCATCTCCACAGAGCTTCAGCTTTTCCAATCTGGCATACAACCTACACAGTACTTTTTCTGGAGCCTCTTCGCCCAAATCAAAAACCTGAAATATCACCAACACTCTAGACTAGTAAAGGAACAAAACACATATAGTTACAAAAACATTCTTCAATGCTAAAAACAGTAATCCTTGAGGATCTCTTCTTTTCTACGAGTATCTCTTTATAGACTAAAAACTGATACCTGATGCTTGTTTAGCAGACTACGGTACGTTACAAGCAAATCACCACCTAACTGGCCACCGCTTCTAGAATTAACAAACACAATCACTGGACATACTGGAATATGAGAAGCAATTTCTGTTTCCGAGTCACCTTCCCCAATAAGTATGTAATCAGGGATATAAAACTCCATCAAGAAATTTTCCAATTCCGAATTGGTTTCATCGATGTCAGCCATTACTAACTGCGGAATAAGAAGACAATCAGGTAATGAGATGCCAAATTTGAGCTACTATCTAGCATCCTAAGCATTAAATAAACTCCCTTAGAGAATCAATTACAAGAGAAAATTTCTTGAATTTAATTGAAAATGAAAGCTAAAACATGCCCCACTCTCATAATTGGATCCCAGTTACATTACAGATTATATTGACTTAAGAAAATTGACTTGCAATAAATGATTATAAGAACATCCCTGCTAACTCAACTTTTCACCTCGCTCAGTTGCAAACGAGTGAATACCCAGATAAGCACTTCCAATTCGAATAACCACAAGGGAAAATCCTAGCATTATTCTAACTCCCTAAGAATTCAATTCAGAATCTAGGCATATTTAAGATGAAATGAAAAAAAAAAAGTGAAAAGATTCTTAATTTATACCTGAATAAGACAGATCTGAAGAGAATTTGGAACCTTCTTTCTTCTGAACCTTGTTTTTATTTTGGTTTATGCGGGTAGATTGGATAAAAAGAGATTCAGAGTTTTTTTAATTATAAGAGGAAGAAACAGAACTTAGTTGGTAACGAAATTCCAGATAGGAAAATGAAAAGTCGTAAGAAGAAGAGAAAATATAAATCATAACTGATTTGTCCTTTTTCACGTGGCGGGAGACAGCATGGACAAATACCTGAATATTGAAAAAACCCGGTCCAACGGTCCAACCCACTTAGGTAATCTATTATTGGCTAAAAGGTACCCCGGACCATGTTGCTGGGATTTTTCTATTTTTTTAAATTTTTCTAAAGACAATGCTTATACAGTGTCTTGTACAGTAATCTACTCGTGTTAGCAAATAAACTTTTTAAGCACTGTTTCACAAGATTCACAACCTATGTAGGACGCTGTTAAAATGGTCACACCGTGCTATATTTGAGTCCAGACATTTGGAGCGGTTTGTCTTTGTATCACACGTCGGTGACATCATATATTTATATCATATATTATTTTTATATAATATATATTAACAATATCTGAATTTCTTTAGTATACCTCCTCTTTCCTAAAAAAGTGAATCTTTTCGTTATTTTTTTTATCCCAAAATAAATAATTCATTTTTATTTTTTGGTATGCTATTATTATAAATAAATCTTTACTAATAATTAATGTCGTTTAATTTCTTTTTAGTAATATAAAAAAATTGGTAGTTATATTTGTCTAGTTGTGTAGGTCTTTTAAAAATACTTTTAACATATAACATTCAAAAATATCTGTTTTTTAGTTTGTATATATGTAAATTCGAAATTATAACATAAAAAGGATAAAGAGAAAATCTTAAAAATTAATTCTCTCTCATGTATTCCTTAAAGTTGAACAAATACCAAAAGATTCATTTTTTTTCTAGGATGAAGGGAGTATATATATTCATTCTTATATAAATTTATAATTTTTGATAATTTTTTAGTATTATTCGTAAAAAATATCACTGATTTCATTACGTATCCGCGTACTAATTTTTTAAAAATTTATTCATGTTCGCATCGGTGCTACCCAGTTCACAACCCATAGTGTACGTACTTGAGCAGATGAGAAAGGGTGAGAACTTGAATAACCAAAGGAAAGAGGGTCAAAATGTTATCTATGTATATTTTCTTACACCAAAACTATACGTTAGCACCTTCATATATCAATACTCCATATATTTATTTATTTATTTTGAATGTTATAAAACTTTTATCTAAATAATAGGATTGTTTACAATATCCCTAGGATAGGTATGACCCTGTTGGTCAGTTGTTACAAAAGTTTCCAAGAAAGATGGGCAAATAGATTCTCAAATTTTACATTCCATAATCTGTTGTTATTGATTTGAGGCTGCATAGTTTGCTAGTTCATTCACGATTTGATCTTCTTCTTTATAGATGTGCTTCACCGTTGATTCTGGAATGAGAGATAGATTATGGTGAATATACCTAAACATATGTGAGATTTACCAAGGAATCTCATGTTGATGATATCCACTAAAATTTAGGGATAATTAGAAAAATGCCCCAAAAATACATGTCCTATTGGGAAAATGCCCCACAAAATTAAAATTCAGGGAAAATGCTCCACCGTCCACTTTTCCATCCATTTGGTGTTAAATGGTAAACAAGTTCTTCACACACGTGGGACTTTAGACAAAACTACCCTTCATATTCCCTTCTAATCCTAATTTTTTTTTGAGGGCTACAAAAAACTATCTAGGGGCTATATTTTTCCAAATTAGTTTTTTTACAAAAAAAAAAAATTTTACCATTTTTTTTTACAAATTTTTTTTTTTTTACAATTTTTTTTACAATCGATAATTATACAATGATTTTAATAAAAAATTATCAAAAAAAGTTATCAAAAAAATATTTGAAAAAAAATAATATTTCTCTAAATAAAAATTAGAAAAAAAAATTTGTAAAAAAAAAAAATTTGTAAAAAAAAGAATTTGTAAAGAAAAAATTTTTGTAAAAAAAACTAATTTTTGTGAAAAAGATTGAAAATAAAAATATTTTTTATATTAGTTAAAGTTAAAGATTAAAAAAATTATGATTGGAAGAGGATATGAAGGGTAGTTTCGTCTAAAGTCCCACGTGTGTGAAGAACTTGTGTGGCATTTAACACCAAATGGATGGAAAAGTGGACGGTGGGGCATTTTCCCTGAATTTTAATCTTGTGGGGCATTTTCCCAACGGGGCATGCATTTTTGAGGCATTTTTCCAATTATCACTAAAATTTAAGAGTCTGCTTCAAAGTTGACCCTCTGCCATTGAAATTGCACCAATGTAGTTGTTGCTAGCAAAAATGCTATTATTCTGCAATTAAGGAAAATGTGATTCCGACCGTTGATGACAAAGATGTGACGATTGTCCCATTTGGTTTCCTACATAGAAAACCTGCACCCGCCGGTCCCAGGTGTTCTTTTGATGCTCCGTCGGAGTTGATCTTGATCCAATTTGCCTCCGGTAATTTCCATCCCACCATCAAAGTCTTTCTTTGTGAATTAGCTTTTGGCAGATGACCCTGAGGAGGTTGAGAGTCAGGCGTGTATGATGGAAGATGTTGCTGGGCCCATTGGTATTCTGTGTACATCAGCAGAGCCGTCTGAAATACTTGTTGTGGGATTGTGGAGGTGTAGATATGAACATTTGGATTTAGCCATAGATGTCATAACAGGAAGGTGCAAACTGTCAGCTTGTCTTTATCCATTTTCATGTCCAGCAGTTGGAGAACACTCGTGGGAATATTGTTGCCTCACGTGAATTGTTGTAGGAATGGAGTTTTTTCGTGCAGTTTGGGCTTCTTGTAAGGTGAGGTATTAGCCGAGCTCAACTACTATAAGCCAAGTTGCAAATAAATATAATATGTTTTGCAGTCTCTTGTAACACCCATAATTTTTATATGACGCTTACCCAGGGAAGCGTCATGACATGGGATGAAACTTCATCCTAAGCTTATAAAGCTTACTTAGGAATGCATCAAGGTGTGGATGCATTGACCTTGGCACAATTGGCCTTGATGCTAATAAATTGGCGGATTAAACTAGCAGCTGACTAACCAGTTAGTGGATATTCTAACCAGATGGAGGATTAGCCTAGCGGCTGGCTAACCAGTTAGCGGATTAGCCTAGCGGTTGGCTAACCAGTTAGCGGATATACTAAATAGAAAGCGGATTTGGCTAAACAAAATGTTTATTAGCCAATTAACTCCAATTAGAAAGCGGATTTAGCTAACCAGAAAGCGGATTAGCCTAGTAGCGTCAACCAGAAAGAGGAGTTGGCTAACCAGTTAGCGGATTTTCCTAGAGGCACTAACTAGAAAGCGAAAATGCAGTTGATGGATGTCCCTTCCCTTTCATTGATTTACTTGTAAAAATACGAGTAAAACATATATAGGGAGGAGGTGTTGGTTGGAAAACGATTTTGTTAAATAGAAAGAGAATTTTCCTAGCTATGCTAATCAGAAAGCAGAATTGCCTTAGCTATTCTAACCAGTTGGAGGATTTTCCTTAGCTATGCTATCCAGTTGGCGGATTTTCCTTAGCCATGCTAACCAGATTGTTCCAAATGTTAGTAGATATCCCACATAAGTTAGAACAATCGAGAAACAGCAAAAAAATCCCGTGAAATCAGTTGAAAAATCATGTATTTGGCCGGAATCATGATTCGATTAGGATTGGGATTTGTGGGCTGTTCTAGAGAGTTCTATTAGGTTTAGAACTCTCTCTAGGGTTTCTACTATCAATAAATACCAAGAGAAGCCAAGAGAATCGATAACAAAAGCCTAGGGAAGAAAATAGAGAATTCCGGTGAAGCTCCGTCAACATCCGGTCAACTGCTGCTGCACCGGCCGGCTGTTCTTCATCCATCACTGCCGGAGAAGAAGACTCAGTAACATCTATAACTGTTGCTGATTTGAATTTTCCTGTTGTCTATTGTTTCAAACCATTTGTTGCTTAACCTCTTCTGTAACAGCTGAACCCTCTCCTGTAACGCTTATAAGCGTATCAAATCAGCTGTTACAGGGTAATTCAACCTTGTAATCAATATTTTGAGCAATGAAATCAACTTTTGAGCAAGTTTTCTTCACCATGGGCTAAGTCTATTTACTGGGATGATGGATAAGGTAATTTTCTCAATTTTATGTGATTTAATTATTTTCTAATAATTATTTATAATTCTTTTATTATTAGAATTGCATAGTTTTGAATAGTAAAAACGGTTTTCTTTCAACAGTTGTGCTTTTGCTTGATGGATTATGCTTAGTTAATTAATTTTGATAGTCCGTGCTTGTGATTTACCTCTGTTTGTTAGCATAACAAAACCAACTTTGGCAATTATTTGTGCTTTAATTAATTTAAAAAGAATTATCTGATTAATCACATAGGTTGTTAGATTTACCTGATTCCTGATTCCTGGTACGTTTAAAATTATTTAAAAATCATATTTAGGTTATTTAGTCTTTTTCTTACTCCTGGAATTTTCTAGAATTAATTTAAATCATTATTTTCTAAAATCATTACCTTCACAAGTTCGAGTAACGAACCTCTTTTTACCACTATCAAAACAACATCATTGACCTTAACACAATTGGCCTTGATGCTAATCAATTGGCGGATTAGCCTAACACTAGGCTAACCAGTTAGCGGATATGCTAACCAGATGGTGGATTAGTCTAGCAGCTGGCTAACCAGTTAGCGGATATGCTAACTAGATGGCGGATCAGCCTAACTATGCTAACCAGTTAGCGGATATGCTAACCAAAAAGCGGATTTGGCTAACCAGAAAGTGAATTAGCCTAGTAAGGCCAACCAGAAAGCAGATTTGGCTAACCAGAAAGCGGATTAGCCCAGTAGCGCTAACCAGAAAGCGGATTAGCCTAGTAACGCCAACCAGAAAGCGGATTTGGCTAACCAGAAAGCGGAGTAGCTTAGTAGAGCCAACCAGAAAGCGGATTTGGCTAACCACTTGGCGGATTTTCCTAGAGGCGCTAACTAAAAAACGAAAGTGCAGTCGATGGATGTCCCTTCCCTTTCTTTTAGTTACTTGTAGAAATGTGAGTAAAAAATATATAGGGAGGAGGTGTTGGTTGGAAAAAGATGTTGCTAAATGGAAAGCGGATTTGCCTAGCTATGCTAACTCGAAACCAGAATTGTGTTAGCTTTGCTAACTAGTTGGAGGATTTTCCTTA
Source organism: Papaver californicum (assembly GCA_023531435.1). NCBI lineage: Eukaryota > Viridiplantae > Streptophyta > Magnoliopsida > Ranunculales > Papaveraceae > Papaver > Papaver californicum. Next base: position 20,354 of record JAJJMC010008446.1, on the reverse strand, counting down.
GCTATTCAAACTAGTTGGCGGATTTTCCTAATCCATGCTAACCAGTAGGTGGATTTTCCTGTCCATGTTAACCAATTGGCGGATTTTCCTAAAATGCAGTAGATGAATGTGTCTTACCCCTATTTTCCAAATATATGGAAATGCGATTAAGACATATATAGGGAGTGATCTTGGATCGAATGTGCATGAGCGGTAATGCATATATATGCGATGTGGCCAACATGTTGGCGCATACTTGATGCATAAGCGTTAATATGATTTTAGCTTAGATGGTAAAGCTTATCTTATACGAAATCCTCATTCAATCGTGTTGCATACTCGAGAATGCATATTTGCATACTAAGTAGCGATAGTTATTCACAAGCTGGTGCATACCTTGCGAAAATCCCTTGGCCTATACGGACCAGGCTTTGCTTGGCCTTTGGCCTTGTAAGAAAGTTGGAATCGATGTTGGCTTGGCCTTAATAGGCTTAAGTTGCTTGTTCCTTTCGAATTGACACTTTGGATAAACTACGAATATGCTTGACCCCTTCAAGGTACGGGTTGGGTACGTAGGAAGCCGTAATGCAATGTATTGAGATGCAACACCTTGTCACTCATATCATCTAATTTAGAGGTGATTGCGATATTACGGTAACTAGTATCATCTAGCTCGGCAATGCCAAGTCAAGAGATGATTGTTGCCACACTTGATGAGTGAGTTGTAATTCCATTCGATGGATTGTTCATACTTCCTATCAAATTATACGGCATGGAATGGCAGGTTCCTGGATGTTGCACCCTTGACGTGAGCAAGATCAGTGCAGGCTACAACGCATGGTCAAAGCAGAGTTAAGGAATTAAAAATTAGGCCTTAAATGGCCTAAGAGTTAGTACAAGGAATGACTTAGGCCTGGACAATGCTCGTAAGCAACTGATGCATGCCAAAGGCATCACATTGGCTTTTATGGCCTAACCCCTTATTCTGGAAGTTGGAAGAAGAGTGATTTGGAACGGTATGGAAACTACGTTTTGAGTATCATGCTTGCAAAGCATGCTTGGAAAGGAAAATCGACCTGCATTTTCCTAGAAAAAAAGTGAAGCTTTAAAGCCGGTTACTAGCGCATTAGGGAGTTGATAGGTGCATAAATCATACATTCTAAGTAGTTTTTCCTGACCCT
>JAJJMC010008446.1:5598-19184 GCA_023531435.1 Papaver californicum | reverse complement strand
TAATGCATGAATGTTGAGTATGCTTTGATTGATAACATGTTGGAAAATGGACGATGAATTCTCCAACCAATGCTTTCTTTCCCTGATACACGTTTTTATTATTTTGCTTTAGTTTGCTTTATTTTAATTTAGTTTAAATCACAACACAACCCCCCCTGTTTACTCACGTAACTGAAAATAAATCACAATCACTGCCTCTCTGTGGGAACGAACTTGTTCTTATTTGCTATACTTAAATCTATTTTGGAAGAGTAAGAACTCGATTATTTTGGTTGATTACGACACGACCAGGAGTTCTGGACTGCGAGGCGCATAGCGCCGGAGGAGGAATTTTCCGGTTCGTCACAGTTGGTACCAAAGCAAGTTCCGAGAAAACACTGGGGACTGTGCATTGTGGACTCGTCAAGTGAGTGTTTGTAATGTGACTACAAAAATTTTTCTTCAAAGGAAAAATGAAAAAAAAGTTGGAAGAGTAGGCAAACTGTTGCGTATAAAAAGAGTTCGTGACTGTTATGCCAGTTACTTTGCAAATTTTGTGGTTGACAATCAGGCCAAGCGCCTATGCCAAGAAAAATGGTAACTACTACGATAGTTACTTCGCTGACATTTGGACCGCTCGAGTGTACTATGAAATTTCCAGGCCTAATTAGGCTCTTTTACCATATTGTTGGTAATCCAAAAGACCGTCGCTGGAACGGTGGTAAAAAAAGGGACTAATCATCCCCACCCGTCGCTCGAACGGTGTGTGTTGTCATGCCTGCTAGCTCCCACTTGCGAGTGGCAACCCGGAAGACCGTTAGCTGTAACGGTAGGATTGCACCCGAATGCTCTGGCATTTCAGTTTGGTCCTCACAATACTAAGTAAAATATTACTTGTCATATTCGATGACCCTTTCAACCCTTGTGAACTTTGGGGACTTTTAAGCGTATGGTAAGGGATGTCAACTTAAGATCTCGTGTTGAGTAAATCCTTTTGCATTCTTGAGCATGTGGTATGGGACACATGTTAAGGGATCCAAGTTTATTTTACTTTGGTAGAGTTGTAAAATATTTTCTGATCCTCGAGCATATGGTATGGGACGTATGTTTGAAAGGTCTTAATAGGCGTTTATGACAACTAAAGACCCTATTGATATACGGAATGCAACACATACTCAGAAGGTTCTAATTAGTGTTCATTAAAAAATATTGGACTCTTGAAGGGTTTCTGTGCATCATAGTATAAGACATATGCACATCAAATTCAAATCGATAAAGCTTGTCCACAATAGTTTTTGAGTTGAATTTCGGGGATAAAATTCTTTGAAGGTGTTAAGAATATAAAACCCGCAATTTTCGCATGAAGCTTACTCAAGGACGTGTCATGACATGGTTTTGAAGCTTCATCCTAATCTTATAAAGCTTACTTAGGAATGCATCAGGGAGTGGATGCATTGACCTTAGCACAATTGGCCTTGATGCTAATCAATTGGCGGATTAGCCTAACACTTGGCTAACCAGTTCGCGGATATGCTAACCAGATGGTGGATTAGTCTAGCAGCTGGCTAACCAGTTAGCGGATATGCTAACTAGATGGCGGATCAGCCTAACTATGCTAACCAGTTAGCGGATCTGCTAACCAAAAAGCGGATTTGGCTAACCAGAAAATGGATTAGCCAATAACGCCAACCAGAAAGCGGATTAGCCTAGTAACGCCTACCAGAAAGTGGATTTGGCTAACCAGAAAGTAGATAAGCTTAGTAGAGCCAACCAGAAAACGGATTTGGCTAACCACTTGGCGGATTTTCCTAGAGGAGCTAACTAGAAAGCGAAAGTTCAGTCAATGGATGTCCCTTCCCTTTCTTTTATTTACTTGTATAAATGTGAGTAAAAAATATATTAGGAGGAGGTGTTGGTTGGAAAACGATGTTGCTAAATGGAAATAGGATTTTCCTTTCTATGCTAAATAGAAACCACAATTTCCTTAGCTATGCTAACCAGTTGGAGGATTTTCCTTAATTATACTAACCAGTTGGCGGATTTGCCTTAGCCAGGATAACCAGTTGGCGGATTTTCCTATTCATGCTAACCAGTTGGTGGATTTTCCTAAAATGCAGTAGATGAATGTCCCTTACACCTTTTTTCCAAATATATGGAAATGCGATTAAGACATATATAGGGAGGGATCTTGGATCGAATGTGCATGAGCGGTAATGCATATATATGCGATATGGCCAATACGTTGGCGCATACTTGATGCATAAGCGTCAATATGCTTTTAGCTTAGCCGGTAAAGCTTGAATTATACGAAATCTTCATTCAATCGTGTTGCGTACTTGAGAATGCATATTTGCATACTAAGTAGCGATAGGTATACACAAGATGGTGCATACCTTGCCAAAATCCCTTAGCCTATATGGATTAGGATTTGCTTTCCTTTGGCCTTGCATCGAAGTTGGAATCGATGTTGGTTTTGCCTTAATAGGCTTAAGTTGCTTGTTCATTTCGAATTGACACTTTGGATGAACTACGAATATGCTTGATCCCTTCAATATACGGATTGGGTACACAGGCAGCTGCAATGCAATGCATTGAGGTGCGCTCATATCATCTAATTTAGAGGTGATTGTGATATTATGGTAACTCGTATCATCTTGCTCGGCAATGCCAAGTCAAGAGATGATTATTGCCATACTTGATGAGGTAGTTGCAATTCCATTTGATGGATTGTTCATACTTCCTATCAACCTTTACGGCATGGAATGGCATGTGCCTGGATGATGCACCCTTGGCATGAGCAAGATCAGTGCAAGCTCCAGCGCATGGTCGAAGCAGAGTTAAGGAATATGAAATTAGGCTTTAAACGACCTAAGCGTTAGTCTAAGGCATGACTTAGGCATGGACAATGCTTGTAAGTTGGAAGAAGGGTGAGTTGGAACGGTATCGTTTCTAGTATCATGCTTGCAAAGGAAAATCGACCTACATTTACCTAGAGAAAAGTGTAGCTTTAAGGCTCGATTACTGCCGCGTCGGGGAGTTCTGGTCTGCGAGGCGTATAGCGCTAGAGGAAGAATTTTCCGGTCCGTCACATCTTATGTAAGTTGCGGCATGAAATACAAATGTTTGAGGGACAATTTTTTTTTTAGTGGAGTAGTGCAAGGGTTGGTAAACCATTGTGGATGACTGTAAAACCCGCAATATTTGCATGGCACTTACTCATGGACGTGTCATGGCCTTGGTTGAAGCTTCATCCTAAGCTTATAAAGCTTACCCAGATATGCAATGTGGTGTGGATTCCTTGACCTCGGATTACCGTGTTAAGGTCCTATTACGCGTGATGCGTATTGGAAGAAGAAATTATAGCGCTAGGGAACTATATGCCGTGATGCATTATTCAATGCATCACCAAGCAAAAGTTGCATACGAAGAATGCATTATAGTGCCAGGGCACTATCTGCTACGATGCATTATTCAATACATCACCAAGCCAAAGTTGCGTATGAAGAATGCATTATAGTGCTACTGAACTATATGTCGTGATGCATTATTCAATGCATCACCAAGCCAAAGTTGCATACGAAGAATGCATTATAATGCTAAGGCACTATATGCCGTGATGCATGATTCAATGCATCACTGAGCCAAAGTTGCATAAGTGAGAGCATCATAGTGGAAATGCACTATTATGCCGTAATGCATGATCCAATCCATCACTAAGCCACAGTTGCATAAATGAGAGCATCATAGTGCAAATGCACTATTATGCCGTGATGCATGTTTCAATGCATCACCAAGCCAATGTCGTTATTCGATGAATGCATCATAGTGCTAAGGCATTATTATGCTGTGTTGCATGATTAAATGCATCACCGAGCCAAGAATGCATTACCGTGATGCATTAGCGCGTTTAAGTGTAGCTTACCCGAGAATACTTTGCTCGGCTTTGGCAAGAAATCTTCATTTCGGCCTTGCAGTCGATGGATGACCCTTCCCATTCAAATATTTATTTATAGAAATGCGAATAAAACGTATATAGGGAGGGAGCTTTGCTTGAGTGTGCATGAGCGGAAATGCACATATAGTTATGCGAGGTGGCCAATAGGTTGGAGCATACTTGATGGATAAGCATCAATATGCTGGTAGCTAACCGATGAAGCTTGAATGTGCATGAGTGGTACTGCACAATATGTTGGAGCATACTTGATGCTAAAGCATCAATATGCATATAGCTTAGCATATAAAGCTTGAATTATGAGAAAGCATCATTCAATCGTGCTACGTACTTGTGAATACATATTTTCATAATAAATAACGATAGTTATGCCCAAGCTAGTGCATACCTTGCGAAAGTCCTTCGGCCTACGCGGACTAGGCTTTGCTTGGCCTTTGGCTTTTCCTTAAAAGGCTTAAGTTGCTAGTTCCTTTCGAATTGACCCTTTTGATGAACTACAGTCATGCTTGATATCATCAAGGTACGGGTTGGGTACGTAGGCATCAACAATGCAATGCATTGAGGTGAAGCACCTTTTCGCTCATATCATCTAATTTGGGAGATGATGACGACATTATGGTAACTCATATAATATGGCTCGGCAAGGCTAAGCAAGAGATGATTGTTTCCATACTTCATGGGGTAGTTACAATTCCATTTGATGGATTGTTCATACTTCCTAGCAACCGTTGCGGCATGGAATGGCATGTGCCTGGATGTTGCACCCTTGGAAAGAATAAGCTAAGTGCAGGCTCCAGCGCATGGTCGAAGCAGAATTGATAAAGCGAAAGTTTAGGCTTGAAATAGCCTAGGTGTTGGTCCAAGGCATGTGTTAGGCCTGGACAATGATCGTAATTATGTGATGCTTTCCAAAGGCATCTCCATTAGCTTGTATAACCTTGAACCCTTGGTAGAATAGGGTAAGTTGGAATAGTATGCTAGTCCAAGGCATGGGTCAGGCATGGACAAGGATTGTACTTAGGTGATGCTTGTCAAAGGGTTGTACTTAAGTTGGGACGATATGGAGACTATGGTCTGAGTACCATGCTTGCAAAGCATGTTTGGAAAGACAAATATAACTGGAACAATACAAACGTAGGTTGAATGTTGTGGGAATTACGCTTCGAGTATAATACTTACAAGGCATGCTTGGAAAGAAAAAAATTACCTGCACTATCCAACGAGAAGTTAAGCTTTAAGGTCCGGAAACTCTCTTTTAAATTGCGCATCGGGGAGTTTTGGCCTGCCAAGCGCAACGCGCGGGAGGTGAAATTTTTCCTGTGTGTGACAATGACTTTCCAAATCAAAAGCCGAATTTTTAGTGGGCATCTAATATGCCAGATTTTTCGGTAAATTTCCAGGTTAATGGAAGGTTGATTGTTTGGTTGTTGTGGAACGGGTGTTGCACTTTGGATTAGCTGGTGATATCCCGATTTTGTTGAATAGTTCCCTGACTTAGGCTAAATGTGTTTGTATTGAGTTGCGTGGGTGGGGATATGTAGGCTGAAAATGTTATTATCCAGGTTGGTTGGGAACAACTGACTAATAAGAAAGTGGGTCCAAGTATGTGTAATAGGACCAATGAGCATAGCTACTCTGAAATTTGCTGGAAGTTGACTAGGTTGAAAATGGGATTGTAATGGGATCCAGTTTCCAGAAATAGCTGTGTTGTTTCCATCTCCAATCTAATTAGAAAATCTTGACTGTAATAAAGGTGTTATCTTGCCTAAACATTTCCACATGAAGCTGGTAGAAGGTGGAGGAGTTGGAATCAAAGGAAAAATTGTAGCACCTTCGAGATATTTTGTTGAGCATAATTTTTCCCAAATGGAGTCTGGTTGTTCATGTAACGGCCATACCCTTTTCAGCAGTAAGGTTGTATTATGTAATAAACACCAAAACAGAGTTTTTGTTACACAAATATATGTAAATTCTTATTTAGTCTTATACTTATATGTGCTAGTATATTGGGTTTTTTTGTTACACGCGTGGTTGTCACACTAACTTAAATTAATTTAAGTCTTACTACAATCTATTACAAGCATGTTACACATATTACTGTACCATATATGACAGTAATTAAGAAAAAAATAATTATTTATATTTCGTCAATTTTGGGACGCCTGCTATTGTTAGTTCAAATCTGTTCACACTCACATTCTTTTTGAAAAATTCAATTCCCACATCCAAATAAAAAAATGCATATAAATATATAAATAAATTATTTTTATTTAAACTGTATATTACATTGACAAATGAAATAATACACAATACACAGTCACACACACGGAGCAGTCACATCCGGTAAAGCTAGAATTCTGCAATTAAAGGATAGCCTCAGTGTATAGTAAGACTGACAATATTATTCAAAAATAATTCAACTCTGCTTTGTTAACAGTAATTCACCAGGTTGTGTACCTTCATAATACATACTAATCTCCGCTTCTTCAATTCGAGCCTCAGTGCCCTTTGATCTTTACTTGTTAAACTCTTACTCAGCTGAGTTTTGATCTGTTCTCTCCACCTGAAGGCAATGCAAGTTTAGAAGCTCGAAAAGAATTCTGAAGGACCGCCGCCTTCAACTGCAGTGGGGATCTCCATCCCAAATACTTTGGTTTTGTGCAGCTAAAAGACTGCCAGAGTGAATAGCGCAAATAATTTTACGAGTGTATGCCAAGTGCTAGCTTAATAAGGTACCATAACTATAGCTGTAGAAATCAGTAACAAAATGCACAAAATTTAGTCGAAACTCTTGACTAGTATGTATTGACTTTCCACCAGACAGCCAGTGTTGACGAGCCAAGTGTGCTTTTGCATTTCTCAATCAGCATTGCTGCATATTTGGTAGGATGCAAAGTTATATATGCTGCTCCAAAGCACCTGTAACAGATTTATCTACATAATCTACTTCAAGAGTATGGTCATCGAAAACCACATTTTCCAACACTGCCAAAGACAAGTTAATGTAAGCAAATCTCATGGAAAACATCGCTACCAATATGATAGAAGACAAAGAAAAAACATATTTTACCAGCTCCAACTCTGCTACTTTCTCTGTAGAGAGATCAATACACTTAGCATAGCAACCTCCTTCGATGTTCGAGACACCATTATCGATCCAGCAGTGTTCATTGTCTCCCATTAAGTACAGGCACCATTCATTAACAAAGTTGTCTCCTCAGTACCTAAGATAACCAAGAAGATTTAAAACTTGTTAGATTTCATGGAACTTGTTAGATTGTGTAACACCCAACAAACAAATATAATCCAAACGAAATTCAGATAAAAGAAAAATTACAACTTCTTAAAACAACAACCTGGTTTGCAATCTAAAGCAACAACAGCATATAATCCAAAACCAGAATTCAAAACTACCCGACAACGATGATTTAGTAGTACCAAGAGGCAACATTCAGGAAGTAGTAGTATTCGTCATAATTGAACTCATCTTGTATATTCCAATAATTTACTTATGTTAAGAATAGACAATGATTTTTATCTTTAAACTTTTTATCTAAATTTTTTATATTATGATTGGTATGTTCCTACAGCTACAAAAAGAATTAAAAAAAAATGAAAAATTAGGTAGTAGAGTATATTCTTGGCAGTCATGTGACCGGTGTCTAAAAAGGTTAAACGTCCATGTGTATGAACAATGCCCAATAAGTACTTTGTATAATAATGATACTGGGAGGAAAACAAGCTGCAGTGAAGTGAGTGTATGATTAATCTAAGAAAACCATACTTCCAGCATGAAGAAAAGAAATCTATTGCATCTAGATGCTAGTACACCTGGATTTGACATTCATATACACGCAACATGCATTGAGTTATAAATATCTTATGCAATAGATGACAGGTCAAGAGGAAGGTCAGTGACAGATTCTACTAAGAAAAATATTAATGTGATGAAATTCAAATTACATATAAAAGTCACTCACCACAAAAGCTGACGATCACATTGGAAGAAAAAATATAAAAATCACCATAAGGCACCAACTAACAACCTTCAACATCCATTCCCATCATAGTGCAAACTAAATGGGAGGGTCCTTCTGGTCCTTGACACCAATCATTATAATGGCAGGGATGAAAAATAAGAAATTCCCCAAACTCACACGCAGAACCGCATCAGTTTCAAACCACTCCCTCCCTATCTGGAGTCTGGTGAAAATGATTAATCCCTAAAATAAAAACAAAAAAAAATAATTAATCAATAAAGATCAGTTCAAACATTTTAAGCGAACTAGAGACGCACCCTAAATTACAGCAAATATCAAAGCAAATTACAATTTCAAATCCAATATCAAAGCTCTAAAATACCACCATAAGCAATTCGAGCAGAACGTCTACTGATACAACTGTTCGGAAAGCTTCCCATGCACAAGCTGCACAGCATGAAGCCAGGCAAGCAAGATGCTGCCCACATATTTCTTCTCTTTAATTAAATTCCCCTTTTCCTCCTCTGTCTAAAAATCCAAACGAAAACACACAAAAATCCTAATTGAGATGTATACAAGTTTTTCATTTCTTAAAACAACAACATGGTTTGCTATATATAATCCAAAACCAGAATTCAAATAAAACTTATTTCCAGATCAGTTAACTGAAGGATCTAACACCTACGTATTTCGCAATTTCTTCCGTACTTGTAAGTATAATTAGTATCACTATATAAAAGACCTAGCAAAACTTAAATTTGATTACATACAAATCAATCAATCAACAAATCAGAAATTTTCGTGAAAACGATATTTAAAATTTGAGACTAAGTAAATTTTCTGAAAAATCGGAAAAACCATAGCAAGCAGACATTAGTACCAATGTTCGATTTCTATACATAATACCATGCTTCTCTAATTATTTTTCCGGAGCATCGGCTCATTCATTTTACCAGCACAATATACAAACATACATTTACAATCCACTCATACAAATACACACAAAAATGAAAAACATAGTAATTAAATTACAATCAAAATAGCATTTAAATTGAGGAAAGTAAATTATCGAAAAAAAAGGGGAAAGGTTAGAGGTTGTCAACAAAACCCAAAGTATTTATCGAGGTTTTGATATATCATGTCACTCTTTCCAGCAACATCAACCCCTGTTAATTAAATCCAAAATGAAGATCAGATTTGAAATTAGCTAGACTGAATCAGCTTTCCCCCGAATAAAAGTGGATTTCCCCAACATTTTACAAAGAGAATTCGCTAAATACTTTACACTAAAGATCTTTCTTAATTTCTGTAAACGATGGAGGCACTATCTTGCATAACAACACCCACTTGCTTAAATCTACCAAGAACCCAGAAAGTTTTGGAACTAACAGGAACAAGAAATTCAATTGATTATGAATCAGTAACATATATACGTATTTTGAAAAGGGTTTCAGCTCAATAAAAAGATTAATTGAAAGAAATTAGGTTTTCCCAAAATCTACTGCAAATTGACCCTTTATTTCCAATGTTTCATTTGGATGGTTGTGAACTATCAATATAATTCTGGTTACTTACTGTTTGGTGACTAATAATTCATACATCAACAGATCCACAATAATATAATTCTATCGATTAAACCACTGAGGAAAAATAGAAGCAAAGAGGTATGCATACCTCAATGATGCCGTATAGTGAAATGATGTTCGGATGATAAACATTCTAAAGAATAAGCCTCTCAGAAACAAAACTCTCTTGTAATTTCTTAGTCAACTGATCCATAGTGATTTCATTGATATCAACTTCTTAACCATGAACCTGATTTCTACCATGCCATACGTAGGACAAAGAACCGTATCCCTGTATCCTATTTGTCTGCCTCTCGCCCATAGCAAGAAATTCACCCTTCAAATCAAAACCCTAGAAAAATGAGAAGATAATGGATGAACTGACTAGTGAAGGAGGGGGTATGGGTGGGGTGAAAATTGGATATATGTTCTAATCAGTTAATTTTTCCTTTCTGAGAGTGGAATTTCTTCCAGATCTAAGAGACGAGGAGATGGGGAAAGCGGAGAAGTAGAGAGAAGGAGAACGAAGCGGTTTAACTCTTTTTTTCCTTCCCCGTATATATATAAGTAATGAATTAAGTTTTATTTATTTATTTTGTTATTTGTTATTTTGGACAGTTTTAATGTTACATTATGTGACAACATAAACTAAAAATTAAATCTGATTTATTGTGACACAATTTAGGATTATCACACATATATATGTGACCTGCTGTTACACATATTTATGTGACAATCCTGTGTTACAAAAATTTCTGTTTTGGTTGTTGTCTCAGATACATACCCCTCCCTGGCTTCTAGGTTTGGACAGTTTATACCAACCAATTGGGTGAAGTTTCCTTCAGTTTTTATCATGGCCCAAAAAAAAAAATTGGGTTATTCGATCAACTCTGTGGTGCACATGGGAAGACAGCATTTGGGTTTACATTACATGATTGGCTGTGGGAGTGAGGGTTGTAATGATAAGATGCAATCTACCTGCTTGAGAAAGGCATTTGGTCATCCAGCCTTTAGCTTTCCTATCTAGCATAAATAGATGTTGGTAAAACATCCTAGAACTATTACTTCCTTGCTTGAAGTTTACACCCATGTAGGTAGGAGGATCAGAAGTTGTAGGCATGTTAAAAGTATTTGCTAGCCAATGGATGGTAGATGGTTGAAGGTGTGTTAATGAATGATAATTGATTTGTTTGCATTGATAGCTTGGTCGGCAGAGGATGAGTATGCTTGTAGTAGTTTGTCGAGGATGTTATATGTGTCTTGATCAGCTGAGCATGTAAGAAGCAAATCATCCTCAAACATTAGGTGGAAGATTGGAAGAGCATTCCGAGCAATTTTGAGAGCCACCAGATTATGTTGAGCTTCACAGATAGCTAGGTTGTTGGATAATATTTTTGTACACAAGATAAATACGTAAGGGGAGAGGGAATCTCCTTGGCGTTGTCCTCTTTATGGAAGGATATGTCTATGGGGGAAACCATTGATGTTTATAGAGTAGGACACTGAGGTAATGCAAATCATGATATATTGGATGACTTGTTCTTGAAATCCTAAGGAAATAAGAGTTTGTCGAATAAAACCCCAATCCAAGGAATAATAAGCTTTTTGAATATCAACTTTAAAAGCAATTTTTTGATTTTTTGAAGGTGGGGAAGATCGGATATGATGAAATAATTCAGCTGCAATTGCAATGTTATAATGGATGGTTTTATTGGGTGTGAAGGCACTTTGATAAGGGTTGATCATGAATTTTAGCAATGGTTTTATTTTGTTCGCCAAAATTTTGTCTATAATTTTGTATATTACATTGCACAATCCAATTTGCCGGAACTGATTAGGTGATTCTGGATGATCAACTTTGGGAAGTAATGTGATATTGGTATGGTTGAGTGGATGTTGTAAGTGGTTGGTGGCAAAAAAATGGGTGACTAGGTGAATGATTACTTCTTTAGTTGTATCCCAATAGAATTTGAAGAATTTGATTGTGTATCCATCTAGTTCTGGTGCCTTTTCTAATCCAATAGAAAACAAGGCTTGTTTTATTTCCTCTAGAGTTACTTTATCAAGAATTTTGACAGAATTAGCTGGAGTGATCCTTCGGTGCACATGATGAAACAGATACTGTTCAATAATTGTTGGTGCGGCACAATATTGATTTGAGAAATGCTGCACTATCATATGAATGATTTGATTAGAATCCTCAACCCATTGGTGCTGATTCTTCATCTGGTAGATATATTTGGAGCTTCAGTGAATGGTTGTTGAAATATGAAAGAAGGTGGTATTAAGATCACCTTCCCGGAGCCACTGGATTCTGGAACATTATTTCCAATATGCTTCCTGGCATTGGATTAGGACCATATGTGTATTTATAACATCTTGCTCAATTTGTAACCATTATTGTAATCTACCATCCGTGAATCTAGCGTAGTTTTGTTGTCCGGTATGCACTTGCTGCCCAGAGATGGTAAGTGGTCGAAAGTCTGCTTATGCCAATTTTGAAGTGTTGTTGCAGTGAGGTAGATCTTAGAGTTGTAGTTGAATATCGGGTCATAATTGTTGGTGGAGTTTCAAGCCTGATTGACAACTGACGGCATGCCTGGGTGGATGAAAAAAATATGTTCAATTTTGAATCCTTTTTTCCCTCGATTAGTGATAGCCTTGTGTTTAATGAGTAATAGAGCATGGTCCGAGCTTATTCTTGGTAAATCTAGAACTAAAGCATCAGGATGATAGCTAAGCCATTGTTGGTTGGCTAAGCATCGATCTAATCTTTCCAGGATAAAGGAGCTTCTCGTTTGTTATTGGACCATGGGTAAGGATCTCCTTGATTGCCCAAATTAATTAGCCCAACCATATTGATGCAATCTTTAAACAATTTTGCTTTAGTTGTAGTTACCGTTGTCCACCTTTCTTTTCCTTCTGGTCTAAAACCTCATTAAAGTCTCCCATTAGTAACCATGGTAATAAAGTGGTGGCATTAGTGTGTTGAAGTCCTTCCATAGATCTTGTCTAGATGAGTGATTTGGTGGGTCATAAGTGTCAGTGAAGAACCACGATTGAAATGGTTGAACAGGTTCAATGTAAGCATGAATAAAAATATGATTTGCACTTAAAATAGTGACCTTCACGATGTCCATCCACATTATACTTAGGCCCCATTTCGAGCCATTACAAGGAACATTACAACTTTGATTAACACCTAATCTATTTTGAAGGGAAAAAATTTAACCAGAACTTGCAAGTGATTCAGATAAAAATAAAAGCTGAGGACATAAGGTGCGAGTAAATTCGCACAATTTGGAAACTTTCAAGCTTTGATGAGCACCTTGACATTTCCAAGCTACACAATTCATTTTTTTTGCTAGGGTTATGATAGGTGCATAAATCATACATTTAAAGTAGTTTTTCCTGACCCTTATGTGCTATATTTGAGTGAATTATTAGGTATTTTGATTACTTTCGAAGTTTAGTCGCCTTTTCAGGTTACGGTTCAGAAACCCGCAGAATGGAGCTTAAGAGCTAGAATCACCGAGGAGCCAGTGAAACTCTGCTTAAAATAGGCCTTTCATATACCACAGTGTAGGGAATTGAATTACAAATCCAATGGTGAAAGAATGAAGTCATTCTGATCAAAATTGAGGAAGATATGGGCAAAGCCCCGAAGTGGCTTATTTGGCCTACGCAGCCAGCGGCCAGGCGCAAGTGCGGCTGAAGCATGTTTCGGTAATGTGCTAAGTCATGATTTGAAGGGATAGAATGGTTTGATGGGCTAGTGGATAGCCTTGGTGGGTTATTAGCTATGTTTTGGACATCATATGGGTTTAGGAAAGGATTTGGAGCTGATATACCTTGTTGGAGTGAAATATGGATACTTAGCACATTTCCTAGTTCTACTAGGATTGGCTAAGTGGCTAACTTGAATTCCACATGAAGAAATTAGGCCTTTCTCGTGGGAAGCCTATTGTAGGGGTAGATATAACATATATTGAAGTCCCAATGGTTTATTGGAGGTCAGGTTCATCATCAAAGGCTCTAGCAACCAAGTTAGCCACAAGTTGGCTACGTAAGGAGAGTTTGAGACAAACTAGGATTCCAAAGGCTGTTCAC
>JAJJMC010008438.1:0-10861 GCA_023531435.1 Papaver californicum | reverse complement strand
AGCACAATATTGTTAATGGTTGAACAGCAATCATGACCAATGCGAGCTTCCAAGCTATGACTAGACCCATAATCATGGCTATAATCACAGCTGAAGAAGTTTGGACTAACAGAGAAACCCGATTGGCAACTAGTGATTTAACTAACGAAGCTTCATTGCTTAGACGAGAAGAGAGTACCCCACTAGAGTTTTGCTCTTGATCGAACCAAGCAGCTTCAAAGGTGAGGATCTTCTCTAACATTCTCAATCTTATTCTTCTAGTTAAGCGTTCACCCATATAGGCAAAATTATAGTGTTGGATGAGGTTTACAATGATGGAGACGACAGTGAGGGATGAGAAGATTAACGTATATGTACGTATACGAGATTTCATCTCGTCATGGTCTTGAAGGAAGAATGCAGAAATCATGCCACCAATTGTTAAAGCATATACAGGTTGCACTGCTCCAAAAACTACCGCTGAGATACTGCCAATTAGGCCTTGTTTCCA
Organism: Papaver californicum; assembly: GCA_023531435.1. NCBI lineage: Eukaryota > Viridiplantae > Streptophyta > Magnoliopsida > Ranunculales > Papaveraceae > Papaver > Papaver californicum. Next base: position 10,371 of record JAJJMC010008438.1, on the reverse strand, counting down.
TTCAGGAGAATTCAAAGATAAAAGCCGACGAAAAGACGGAGGAAGATAAAAGGGTGTGATGGGTGTGTTGTCAAAGGCTAATGGAGAAGCAAAGCAGGAAGAAGCAGGACTTGATCTCGTTAAGCTTAAGCGGTTTGCACTACTTCTAGTAATTGAAGAACGAAACTCAGATACCGCCATCTCGTGATCATCCACACTAAATTGCCTTTGTAGTTTTGCTAGTTTTGCATAATGGCCATTTTTCTTATTAATGAGATCACTGTGAGAACCATTTTCGATGATGCAACCTCCGCTAACAACTGCAATTTGATCTGCATTTTTTATAGTTGAAAGTTTGTGCGCAACAACCTGATAATTTAAGATAGAAAAATGTGAGAGTACATAGCTAAGGCGCAACTCCGATCATTAAAGACTATGAAAAAATATGTACATACCAACGTTGTTCTTCCCATGGAGGCCTGATCAAGGGCATTCTGGACTAGTGCTTCAGATTCTGAATCCAAGGCACTAGTTGCTTCATCTAGGAGAAGAATTGAGGGGTTCTTGATAATGGCTCTAGCGATGGCGATTCGTTGCTTTTGCCCACCAGATAAAAGAGCTCCACGTTCACCAACCTTAGTTTCATAACCTTGTGGTAACTGCCTTATGAAGTTATGAGCATTAGCTGCCATTGTTGCAGCTATAATCTCATCCATGGTTGCATCTGGTTTCCCGAACATAATATTCTCCTTTATCGATGTCCCAAATAATGCGTGGTCTTGACTAACAAGACCCATTTTCCCCCTTATGCATTTCAGTTGTAGCTTCTTTATATCTACGCCATCAATCTTTATTACTCCAGTATCTGAATCATAAAATCTTTGTAACAATGCGATTGCAGTTGACTTCCCACACCCGCTTGCCCCCACAAGTGCAACTGTCTGCCCTGCTTGAACCTTAAGATTGAAGTCTCTGAGAACGATTGAATCCGGCCGAGAAGGGTATGTGAACTCCACGTGCTCGAATTCAATTTCACCGTGTACTTGATCTAATACCAGACCCTTCATATCCTCCCCGTCAATTATAGGAACCCGGTCGATCCTCTTGAAAATTCTGGTTGCAGCAATTGAAGCTTCTGTGAAATACTTAAGATCTGGAAGAGCCACTCCAAGAGATCTGCATTACATTTTGCAATTCTACTAAATTACTTAAAACAATTTCTCTTGAAATAACACCATAATATGCATATAAATGATAGGTCGAAAACTACATACAATCCGCTTAAGACAAAAGTGATTCCTGCCGCGTAAATGTTTCCTCCACTCTCCCCTTGGTACATTACCAAATGACTACCATACCAGGCAAGAAAAGCCCATATCGAAAACGAAAGACCAGTGCTGCCAACAGCTAGCCCCTTGGCAATACCTTGTTTCATACCAAGTTTCACCGTCTTATCAAGAATCGTTGAATATCTCTCAACAATCCTCTTTTCAGCCGTGAACGAATAAACTGTCTTGATTGAGCTTAAAGCTTGCTCTACAATCATGTTTGCTGTACTGTATTCTTTGTGTGATTTCTTAGAAAGATGAAGAAGGTATTTCCCATATATGATTCCAGGGATAATTAGAAGGATTATTAAGGGAAAGGCTAACAAAGTGAGTCTCCACGAGAAGTACATTGCGAATGCAAGTCCAGAGATAAATGCCGATGTATGCATCAAGAATAGTGGCACCTGTACAAAATGTGAGATCAAGTTCAAGCACGAATTAGTTTTTGAATGTTTATTACAGTGGCCGCGCATTTGTGGAAACGAGGTTCAATCCATTGGTGATAATTATTTTGTTTGTAATGGATAGTTAACGGACAATATTCTAACTATTTGACTCCTGAGGTTAGAGGTTTGAATCCTTTTTGGGTGCCACCTCTCCAAAATCCTAGCCCCAAAAATATCAGGCTGTTATAGGGTACCAATTCTACAGGGGCATTTTAAGTTGGTACCCCTTCCAAATCCCTTACCATTATTTGCTAACTTCGCCGAGAAACTCAATGGCCAACCCCACTACTGCTGAAAAATTTGGACTTAGGCCTTCTTTTTGCAGCAGCCATGAAATAATAAAAATTAATTAAAAAAATAGAATAAAACAGCTGATGTATATTTAATTTGTAGATCCTGGCCACAATCAATAATAAAGACGTCAAGGGATAAGGGCGCTGTAGCTTTACTAAAAGAAGGATTGTCTTTTTAATTTTAATGGAAATGTAGCTTTCAGATTTTCTTTTTGAATATCTACTTTAGTTTTCTCTTTTTCTTTCTAATTGATAATTTAATAGTGTATTATTAGCTAGAAAGACTAATGATAGTACTATATTAGTTATCAATGCACACCAACACCGCTTTACTTTTTATCTTACATTCTAGGATGAATTTAGGGGATCTCCAGTGAAAAGGAGGTATATAGAAAAGTTTATACCATCCGGATTGTTTAATCCGATAAAAATGAGCCTTTTAGTATTTGTACATAAACAAAAACACGAGAGAAAATCAATTTAAATTTATTTTTTATATATATATTTTTATATTAAAATTTTAAATTAATATTTCTCACAAACTAGAATATAGATATTAATAATATATACCGTTTAAAAAAAATTAGCTATCGGTAAAAAAGTTTACTCCGTTGGGAGTACTATTTAGCTAGCAAAGCATGCATGTGTCAGCTCTCTCAACGTAAAGCGGTAATGTTCATGCTAAATTCTAAATATGTACACTAATTTAACAGGTTAAATATAGAAAAATTATTGACAGGCCGTTGTTTAGGAAGAATCCAAAACTGTCCTCTCGAATTAAATCTTTTTATTTCTGGTGGGTTTTATTCGTGTGTGGCATCTACCATTTCATCTCCAAAAAAAAAGCAAATGAAATCAAAAAAAAAGTTATAGTGCCCAAGTAAGATTTCATGATTTGAGGTCATCCAAAACAACGGTCTGTCAACAATTATCTCCTTAGGTGAATGGTTTTGAAGTTTTAAAATTTTTGGTATACCTTTTCACTAAGAACTTCTTGAATGAGAGAAGTATCTTTTGAAATGCTGTTAATAATCTCTGAAGTGGTTGCTTCTTGTGAATCAAAAAATCCAACTTCTTGTCTAAGAATCGCTTCCAAATACTTATACCGAATCCGCAGAACTTGTCGTTCACTTGTTCGGCTCCAACAATATCCTTCTGCATGATATATTTCAGCAAAAATGATCAATACTCTATGAAAAACATTTGAATTGTAATAAGTTATGGACGCTGAAAACTGAATACTTACCCATAAAACACACCACCAAAATTGCTAATCCCAAATAAACAAAGTGCAAACTGGCCTGTAAAAACTCAAAACCCAAAAATTATGAGAATTCAGAAATATATCTGAAGAAGGAAAAAAAAGAGTAAGGCTTTCTTTCTTACCTTTTCAACTTCAGTCATGAAATTTCCATTATTTTGCGTTGTTTTACCATACCCTAAGCTATTCATGAGACGACTAGCGAAAACTAGTAACCAGTTTGTCGACATGCCATCCCCTATTGCTCCAATAGTACCCAGCACCATTAACAAACCATCAATCCAATCAGCATACCTGAATATTACAGCTAGTGATTTACTCTCCTCTTTGGATGAAGAACTATTCATCATGATTATTTGTGATTACAAAGAATAGAATGTACGACGTTGAAGAGCGCGCGTCGGAATATTTGGTAGAGAAAACTGTTACTAGTAGTTCTTAATCAAAGTAGATTTGCATTCCCTAATCATGCATCAATTCGTATGATCGTATTGATTGTTCATAAGCTTTTTTTTATATGTAGTAGGGTTGGGTGCATATACTTTGTTATATTGCGTTTATTCTTTTTTGCGTTGCTTTGGAGAGACATCTATGCATGGGTTGGTCACTTCTCGAGATTGCTATTGATTACAACTCTAAATTGGGTCGTTTTGCTCTCTTAAAAGTTAATTTCTTAAGTTATAAAACTCTTTCGTGGTGTCATATTTGTCTAGCTAAGTAATTAATTATACTTTAGTTTGCATTGATATCTTGAGGTGATAGAAATATATATTTGTCTACCCCCACATGTCTATATTCATTACTTTCGAATATTTTTGATATATGGTTGGGTGGACAAAAAATTTGTAATGCTTTATGATCATGCCATTAGTTTTTGCAAAGCTAGCAGAATAAAGGCTATATCATTGCATTTGCATTGAGGAGATGTTAGCAGTGTAGCCATTAACACAAAACCCAATAGGATTGCAAAAGCCATACGTAAATATTTGAATCAAAAGCCAGATAAATTAACGGTTGAATTTCATTTTGTTTTGTATTAGAGTAGAATAGTGGACTCTATACTACATCTAAACTTTTTAATGGGAGTTTGATTTTGAAAATTTACTGGATTCAAATCTCTATCTCCCAGTGGGAGGGAGCATGAGAACCAAAAGATTAAAATTACTCGATTTCAGAATTGTGCGCATAGAAGATTTGTGGATTAAGTTGTCATAAACAGAAGATATTATACACTAATTAAGCTTGTTAATATCTAATTTGAATAGTAGTTGGAGTTAGTTTTGCAAATTGTGTTTTTCCATTTAGATTTGCAGATTTATCCTTACAAGTCGGTTTAGAGGTGATTGGAGTAGTTTTCAACTTTAATAAGTTGAAAGTTAAAAATTAGTTTGGAAATCAATTTTTAAAATAACTTATTTTTATGAAGTCAAAATTTTTATTTCAGACTTCTAAAAACTGTTTCTATTTTCGGTTGCCAAACATGCTCTTAGTAAGAAAAATAAATTTATTGTTTATTGAACAGATGAAATGGGACATAAATATTGTAGATATTATTCTCTAACATAGTTGTCTATCATCCATCCTACTATGAAAACATCTGCATAGGTTCATAGATTTCCGACAAATAGGATACCAGTATCACCGGCGGCCACCCTTGTCCATTCCAAACGTGTGTGACTCTCTCTAATGCCAGTCTCTTTGGTCATGTATCGTGGTTTTTTGCCACTCCGTTCTACCCTCTTGTATGTGGTCATAGGGCCTTGAACTTTATAGTTTTTCTATTTTTTTACTCGTACTTCTGAGTATTGTATTTTGTTTGGACTAATGCAACATTTGAAACTGCAACTTCAGAAGATGTTGCAAATGTCTCTGCCCAATTTCCATATTTTAATCCTTGAGGCCAAGCTCTATAGCGAGGTTTTTTTTACTTGGCTATAGTTTAATTATAGTCGAACAAAAGAAGGAGTTTAAAGTTACACTATGGTAAAAAGCTATCGCTTGGTTTATTGAGAAGGATACTGATTATCCGTCCAAATATTGCTAGACGGATATAGGTACTCTTCCTTTTTTTTTTTTTCTTTTGTATTTTTTTAAAAATTGATAAAGAAAAATATATTAGAGAAATAATAGGAAAAAAAGAAATTTGAGTAAATAAAAAAGTTAAAAAGAGAAATATATTGGAGAAAGATTAGGAAAAAAATAAAGTAGAGTAAATAAAATGGTTAAAAGAGAAATATTAGAGTTAATATAAGTAAAAAACCGACTAATTAAGATAGAAAATTAGAGAAAAATAGGAAAAAAAATTTGGAGTAAATAAAATAGTTAAAAGAAAAATATTATGAGTTAATATAGGTAAAAACCGACTAACTAAGATAGAAAATTTGAAAAAAAATAGGAAAAAATATTTAAAGTAAATAAAATAGTTAAAAGATAAATATTAGGAGTTAATATAGGTAAAAAACAGACTAATTAAGATAGAAATTTGAAAAAATGATAGGAAAAAAAATTGGAGTCAATAAAATAGTTAAAAGGGAAATATATTGGAGAAATAATAGGAAAATGACAAATAAAATAGTTAAAATATAAATAATAGGAGTTAATATAGGTAAAAAACCAAATCCGGTTTTATTACTGAGACAAATACTAGGTTTCTGTAAAATGCATTTTTCTAACAGAAACCAGTATCCGTCTCTATGGCTTGGCTAGAGGAGGGATCAGATGTGATTCCTCCTCTAATCAAGCTAAAAGTTTTGACCAGATTATAGTCAAACGATGTCCCATAATAATTGCTTTTGGCTAGATTTAAGTTATAGCCCAGTAAAAAGCTCACCATAATACTTGGCCTGAGGATAAGAATTGTTTTAGCGGAGGTGGTAATGTCATATACATGGATGCCCTTATCAGTTTGGGTGCCCTTTCAATGGAATAAGCCGTTAGTTGTTAATGTGTGGTGGTTAGATGGATTCAATAAGATGTAACCATGTGTCAGGCAGAGAGAGGGTTATCCCGAGATAGGGTTTTGTAACTTTTGTTGCTATAAATGTGTAAGAAACCCAGGTGTTTTCCTATATATCCAATTGTAATCAATCCAATAGAACTTTGTTCTTTAAGGCTGTGTTCATTCGAACCAGAGGGTTCAATTCGTGAGAATTGAGAGTTCCTTTTTTCATTTAAGTTGTTTGATTGCTGTGGAAACGAAACAGTCTAGTCTGCTGCAAGGGAAGAAATGCAGAAGAGCTAGAACTTGATAGTCAGACGACAGTCATTAACTAGCTAGTGACAGTCTTACTGACATACTACCGAACAAAATTATTCGACTTCTCAAAAGTATTATCATCTATACACTAGAGTGCTTAGTGTATTTAGATAGTAAGATTTTGCCAATAACTCAAGGGTACTCGCAATTTCTCATAAATGTATATGTATTCAATTTTCAAATAGACAAGTTGAAAACCAGCACTTCAAAGTTCAAACTCTTTAGTTCCTGGCGCTATTAATCCTAGCATGGAGCGCCGAACAATTGAATGCCACTTAGAATGATCGTAAATGTTTCCAGAGCTCTCTGCTCTTTCAAAACAAATGAACACATACGACTTAATTAGTTTGATTAATCATAAATTTAATTTATCTTGACTTGATAATTTTGCAACTTACCAAGTTTGCACCCCTCTCATCACCAATGTTTATCTCTTTGCAAGCCAATCTGCATTAGAAACAGGTGCGAGAAACATTTAGATTGTTGTGATTTCATTATCTGTTCATGCCTATGCATTTGCAAATATACTGCTGCCAACAGTTCCCTTACCCCGTGGCTAGAAGAGTAAGAGAACAACTGACAATAGAAGTTCTAGACGCCGAATGTAACTTGGGCCTTGTTCATTGAAGAATGTTATTGATTCCAGATATCGAAGAAGCGATACACACAAGTCCAGTGATGAGTCAGATCATGAAGAACCCTATTGCCAGGTTTCCAATTGGAAAGTATATTGGAAATATGCGAGCCGGCTGAATGAAGTAGATGTTGCAGGTTCATCAGCAACCACTTTTAAGTACTATGAAAGTAGCTTTAAAAATTCTAATGTTGTTTGTCAAAAATAATTAGTAGTCCTTACCTTTTTTTTATGTTTTGTCAATCCCGTACCGAAGAGCCCATCCAGCAATGATCGAAACAATTACATTATTACATACATTACGATATAATAAAAAGGAAAAATGCTAGTGATTTAGATGCTCCAGCTAGGACTGTCAATGGGTACCCTAATACCCGGATCCGTTTCGAAACCGGATGGATTGGGTCCGGATCCTAAAACTGGACTCATTAGTGATTTTGGACTCTAATGGGTAGGATCCGGATAAACCCGATAGTAAACGGTTCTAATCGGGTTCTACCCGTCGGGTACCCGTGGATAATTAGATAAATACTATAAAAGGTTAATTTTATAAAATTTAATACCAAAATTAGGTCGTATAAATAGAAAAATCAGATCTCATTTACTTCTTGTGGTTTCTGTCTGAAAAGAAGACTATTTCGCTTCACCATCGGTCCATCGCTGTTATTAACTTATTCTCCTCGTTCGATTGTCTTGTATTCTTACTTGAAATTTTAACCAGGGTAGCTCCATCTTCTCTTCTTGGTGTTGTCTTGTTAGAATTTTGGTTAACATGTTGTGTAAATTCAGTCGGGGCATTTTGCTAATCAAGAACTTTTACTAGTTTTCAACTTATCCTTAGGATTTTAGGATTTTAGTTAGGATTTTACTTCCAAAAATTCATTTGCTCTCGTGAAACCTTATATCATTCTCTTTTAGAAGATTCGCCCCATTTTTTTGTTCTTCTTCAAACAAATAAAACTCCATTATTGTTCTTCTTCCCCATTCTATCAGAGGAGTTATGGACATGATTGAAGTTTCGTTTAATTGCATATTAAGAGTATTGTCAGGGTTTGTGTAGATTTAATTATTCTTCTGCCCTAATCATATGATTGAGATTCCTTTATTATTCTTCTGCTTTTGCAATTAAATTTTTGCCCTAATATCTATTTCAGTTTAAAGAAACATTTGGTCGAATTCAAAAGGACTTTGGTATATATCACGTCAGGTGAGCATCAGATAGCAGTACGTTTTTTTTGGTGTTGATTTATATAGAATAATTTAACCTGTTTTTGCACCAGTTGATAGATAAATTGCATCAAAGAAAAATAATTACATTATAAGAGATGTATTTTCTTAGTCAAACTATGATGTAGAAATGCTTATGTGTATTGTCTGGTTTGATATGAAAGTTGAGCATGGTTTCTGTTTCTCAAGTTCTGGAATGGGGGTAACACCATCACTAAGTACTCATTTACCAAAAGAATTATAAGAGCGTAATAATTTGTCTGGCTGCAAATAGAGGTAAAGATAGATTTCGTACCACCCAGGTTCATTGATTCTTGTTCTGAGAAGTTAGACAAGTTAGCAAAAGGGGGATTATATATACATTTTGTTATAAGTTTCTGTAGAGGTTGTCAACATGGGTTGTTGTAATGAAAAATGCAGGAGATAAGGGCAACTCCAGCGGCGCGATTAAAATCAAAGATTAAAGATCAAAAATTTTGATCTTTGATACGCTGCAAGAACAGCCATGAGTAGTCAAGCGAAAGGATGGGGTCACGTTTGTATTTGACGAAGTTCCAGCGCAACGCTTGAGAAGACGGACGAACTCCTGCTATCTTCTTGCTCCAGACGGTGTGATAGTGTACCGCCTGATGTGGAGCGAAATTCCAACTCTTCGCCCAAGTCGAGACGGTATCCTAGCTTTTCGCCCAAGTCGAGACGGTACCCTAGCTTTCCGCCCAATTCGAGACGGTACCCTAGTGTGACGGTACCCCAGCACTTCGCCCAAGTCAAGACGGTACCCCAACACTTCGCCCAAGTCGAGACAGTACCCCAGCACTTCGCCCAAGTCGAGACGGTACCCCAGCACTTTGCCAATGTCGAGACGGTACCCCAGTCGAGACGGTACCCCAGCACTTCGCCCAAGTAAACGACGGCCCATGTCGAGACGGTACCCTAACTCTTCGCCCAGTCGAGACGGTACCCCAGCACAACGCCCGTGTTTTTAAGCGAAATCTTGGGCCGTCGTTTATTCATAAGCGAGACGGTAGTGCTTCGCTCGACTATAAGTTTTACTCGTCGATCAGCGATTACTTTTAATTCTGAACAGTGGTTTTCGTCGATTAAATACTAAATCTGATCGCACTGCTGTGGGAGAAATTGAGCGATCAAAGATCAAATTTAATCTTTGATCGAGGTTTTGATCGATGACTGCAGTTGCTCTAAGGAAAGCATTTCAGCTATTTGATACAAATGACTCTTGTATGTGTGATTGATCCTGTAATAAGCTATGTGGTACTTTTAATTGGTAAACTAACACTGTTTTGTTTCACTTTTGCAAGGTACTATTGATGCCAAAGAATTAAAAACCGATGACTACCCGGACCCGACAATTACCCGATGTTTTAATAGGGTCCGGTCGGTCCATAGAATTAGGAACCGGGACCGAAAAAAATATCAGGGTCCAGGTCCGGGTCCTATGGTACTCGGGAGGACCCAAACCCATTGACATCCCTAGCTCCAGCAGCCATTACTTTGGAGCAGCAGACAGTGCTACATTGGGGAGTTGTGTACTTGTGTTTGAAAGATCTTCAGTTTCATACATAATTCGAAAATTTTAAAATATACAAATCATCAAGAAACCAAAACATTCCATTGTTTTTAAATTACAAGAGAAAATAACTATGGCTTAACCAAGAATAATCAACAGTGTTTTCGTCTCCGGACAACCCATGTTAAATGCTTAATTAACATTTTCACCAGCAAAATTTAGACCTTATCTCTTTCGTTTCTTCTTGCCCTGCAAACTCGGGGAAACAGGCGCCACCCATTTCGCAAAAGCATTGGGTCTGCTCTCTATTTCTTCACTGTCGTCATCATCACTAGCTTGTCCATTTGTAGCCTTCAATTCTTCTTCTAATATCCTAGCCTCGTTTCCAGTAGCTTTCAACTTGCTGTCCAAACTCCTCC
>JAJJMC010008426.1:12500-20744 GCA_023531435.1 Papaver californicum | reverse complement strand
CCTGATGTTGAGCTTTTCAATTTTTGCTAATAAATGATTAGCAACAAAAGGATTTTTTTTTAGTGAACGTGTCACAGCTAATTACTCCTATCTTTTTTTCTTTTGTAAAGACGAAGAAACATATTCTCGATTTTCTCTCCTATTTAGTACGTCGACGAAGAATCAAACTATCACTATATTTATTCCTTTTTCTACTTCTTCTTCCAAGCGCAGGATAACCCCAAGGGGTTGTGGGTTGTTTTCTACCAATTGGGGCCCTTCCTTCACCACCCCCATGGGGATGGTCTACAGGGTTCATAACTACCCCTCTTACTACAGGACGCTTACCTAGCCAACGCTTAGATCCGGCTCTACCCAAACTTTTCTGGTTCACCCCAACATTACCCACTTGTCCGACTGTTGCTGAGCAGTTTTTGGATATCAAACGGACCTCCCCAGACGGTAATTTTAATGTGGCCGATTTACCCTCTTTTGCAATCAGTTTCGCTACAGCACCCGCTGCTCTAGCTAATTGTCCACCCTTTCCAAGTGTGATTTCTATGTTATGTATGGCCGTGCCTAAGGGCATATCGGTTGAAGTAGATTCTTCTTTTTGATCAATCAAAACCCCTTCCCAAACTGTACAAGCTTCTTCCAAAGCATACGGCTTTCTGGATGTATATAATGATATCTAGACAGATGGATCTTATATGAATCGTATGATGAAGTACCACATGAGTGGATATATTGGAATCCAAATCTGCCGAATCACTCATGTTATGATCTTCTACATCCTAGGTCTCCCCGTTCCATCATCTGGCTTATGTTCTTCATGTAGCATTCAGACCGAATGACTCTATGAAATTACGTCGATATTTCCACATATTACGGGTAACGTAGGAGACATCTCTATTTTTCCCCGGGGGTAGAATTACCACTGCTTAGCTTTCAATTCGCCTCTGACCATCAAATGAAATGTGAATAACCCGTCCTCCTCTCTTTGAAACAAGGGGCGCTTCCGGTTCTGTCGGTGCTTCAAACAATTTTGTCTTCTCCATATTACCATATCTCTAGAGTCAATAATTTTATATGAGGAACTACTGAACTCAATCACTTGCTGCCGTTACTCTTCAGTTTTCTGTTGAGGTCTATCCCGTAGAGGTACTCAAATTGGATCAGTGATTGATTTCTAGGTTTCGTCGTAAACCTAATTGGTTACTTCCAATTACGTAAATCAATGGTTCAAACCGCACTCAAAGGTAGGGCATTTCCCATTGAGATAGGAACTTCTGTACCAGAAACAATGGTATCTCCAATTATAGCCCCTCTGGGATGTAAAATATATCTCTTCTCACCATCCCCATAGTGTATGAGACAAATGTATGCATTTCGGTTGGGGTCGTATTCTATGGTTACGATTCTACCAGATATGTCTTTTTCATTCCGTCGAAAATCTATTTTACGGTATAGACGCTTATGACCTCCCCCTCTATGCCTTGCGGTAATGATGCCTCTGGCATTACGACCTTTACCACAATGACGCTGTCCAGAGATCAAATTATTTCGTGAATTGGATTTCACTTGACTGTCTACGGCCCCATTGCGTGTGCTCGGAGTAGAAGTTTTGTATAAATGTATCGCCGTGTTATTAAGTATTTTTTTTTAAGTTCTTTTCTTTCTAAGAGGTGGAATAGAATAACCCGGTTGAAGCGTAATGATCATACGTTTGTAATGCATTGTATGTCCCATAGGTCCCATTCTTCTACCCTTTCCCGGGAGTCGATGACTATTCATAGCTATTACCTTGACACCAAAGAAGAGTTCGACCCAATGCTTTATTTCTGTCCTAGTTGATCCTGATTCGACATTAGAAGTATATTGATTGTTCCCCAATAACCGAATACTTTTGTCTGTAAATACTGCATATTTGATTCCATCCATAAATCCATTTTCTTCCCTATGAGTTCCAGTATTGATAAGAATTCTAGTTCTTACTGTTCATATGTTATGGTATGAATATACCATACCAATTCGTTATGTATGGATGATGAGATTCCATTGATACAGAGCCAATTCCAATAGACTTATTGAACGTTCCCATTGGCGTGCATCCAGCAGGAATTGAACCTACGAATTTGCCAATTATGAGTTGGGCGCTTTAACCATTCAGCCATGGATGCTTAACAGGGATCATCGTACATCGTGAATAACCAAATTCCAATTGAAATGAAATCTTTAGGAGGAATCAATGAAACAGGAATCAATGAAACGACATCAATTCAAATCCTGGATCTTCGAATTGAGAGAGATATTGAGAGAGATCAAGAATTCTCACTATTTCTTAGATTCATGGACCAAATTCGATTCAGTGGGATCTTTCACTCACATTTTTTTCCACCAAGAACGTTTTATGAAACTCTTTGACCCCCGAATTTGGAGTATCCTCCTTTCACGCGATTCACAGGGTTCAACAAGCAATCGATATTTCACGATCAAAGGTGTAGTACTGCTTGTAGTAGCGGTCCTTATATATCGTATTAACAATCGAAATATGGTCGAAAGAAAAAATCTCTATTTGATGGGGCTTCTTCCTATACCTATGAATTCCATTGGACCCAGAAATGATACATCGGAAGAATCTTTTTGGTCTTCCAATATTAATAGGTTGATTGTTTCGCTCCTCTATCTTCCAAAAGGGAAAAAGATCTCTGAGAGTTGTTTCATGGATCCGAAAGAGAGTACTTGGGTTCTCCCAATAACGAAAAAGTGTATCATGCCTGACTCTAACTGGGGTTCGCGGTGGTGGAGGAACCGGATCGGAAAAAGGTGGAATTCTAGTTGTAAGATATCTAAGGAAACCGTAGCTGGAATTGAGATCTCATTTAAAGAGAAAGATATCAAATATCTGGAGTTTCTTTTTGTATCCTATACGGATGATCCGATCCGCAAGGACCATGATTGGGAATTGTTTGATCGTCTTTCTCTGAGGAAGAAGCGAAACATAATCAACTTGAATTCGGGCCAGCTATTCGAAATCTTAGTGAAACACTGGATTTGTTATCTCATGTCTGCTTTTCGTGAAAAAAGACCAATTGAAGTGGAGGGTTTCTTCAAACAACAAGGAGCTGAGTCAACTATTCAATCAAATGAGATTGAACATGTTTCCCATCTCTTCTCGAGAAACAAGTGGGGTATTTCTTTGCAAAATTGTGCTCAATTTCATATGTGGCAATTCCGCCAAGATATCTTCGTTAGTTGGGGGAAGAATCTGCACGAGTCGGATTTTTTGAGGAACGTATCGAGAGAGAGTTGGATTTGGTTAGACAATGTGTGGTTGGTAAGCAAGGATCGGTTTTTTAGCAAGGTACGGAATGTATCGTCAAATATTCAATATGATTCCACAAGATCTATTTTCGTTCAAGTAACGAATTCTAGCCAATTGAAAGGATCTTCTGATCAATCCAGAGACCCTTTCGATTCGATTAGTAATGAGGATTCGGAATATCACACATTGATCAATCAAAGAGAGATTCAACAACTAAAAGAAAGATCGATTCTTTGGGATCCTTCCTTTCTTCAAACGGAACGAACAGAGAGAAAATCAGACCGATTCCCGAAATGCCTTTCTGGATATTCCTCAATGTCCCGGCTATTCACGGAACGTGAGAAGCAGATGAATAATCATCTGCTTCCGGAAGAAATCGAAGCAATTCTTGGGAATTCTACAAAATCAATTCGTTCCTTTTTCTCTGACAGATGGTCAGAACTTCATCTGGGTTCGAATCCTACTGAGAGGTCCACTAGAGATCATAAATTGTTGAAGAAAGAACAAGATGTTTCTTTTGTCCCTTCCAGACGATCGGAAAATAAAGAAATGGTTGATATATTCAAGATAATTACGTATTTACAAAATACCGTCTCAATTCATCCTATTTCATCAGATCCGGGATGTGATATGGTTCCGAAGGATGAACCGGATATGGCCAGTTCCAATAAGATTTCATTCTTGAACCAAAATCCATTTTTTTCTTTCTTTCATCTATTCCATGACCGAAACAGGGGGGGGTACACGTTACACCGCGATTTTGAATCAGAAGAGAGATTTCAAGAAATGGCAGATCTATTCACTCTATCAATAACCGAGCCGGATCTGGTGTATCATAAGGGATTTTCCTTTTCTATTGATTCCTACGGGTTGGATAAAAAAAAATTATTGAATGAGGTATTCAACTCCAGGGATGAATCGAAAAAGAAATCTTTCTTGGTTCTACCTCCTATTTTTTATGAAGAGAATGAATCTTTTTATCGAAGGATCAGAAAAAAATCGGTCCGGATCTCCTGCGGGAATGACTTGGAAGATCCAAAACCAAAAAGAGTGGTATTTGCTAGCAACAACATAATGGAGGCAGTCAATCAATATAGATTGATCCGAAATCTGATTCAAATCCAATATAGCACCTATGGGTACATAAGAAATGTATCGAATCGATTCTTTTATGGAATTCAAAGGGATCAAATAGGAAATGATACTCTGAATCATAGAACTATAATGAAATATACGATCAACCAACATTTATCGAATTTGAAAAAGAGTCAGAAGAAATGGTTCGATCCTCTTATTTCTCGAACCGAGAGATCCATGAATCGGGATCCTAATGCATATAGATACAAATGGCCCAACGGGAGCAATAATTTCCAGGAACATTTGGAACATTTCGTTTCTGAGCAGAAGAGCCGTTTTCAAGTAGTGTTCGGTCGATTACGTATTAATCAATATTCGATTGATTGGTCCGAGGTTATCGACAAACAAGATTTGTCCAAGTCACTTCTCTTTTTGTCCAAGTCACTTCTCTTTTTGTCTAAGTCACTTCCTTTTTTCTTTGTGAGTATCGGGAATATCCCCATTCATAGGTCCGAGATCCACATCTATGAATTGAAAGGGCCGAATGATCAACTCTGCAATCAGTTGTTAGAATCAATAGGTGTTCAAATCGTTCATTTGAATAAATTGAAACCCTTCTTATTGGATAATCGTGATACTTCCCAAAAATCGAAATTCTTGATCAATGGAGGAACAATATCACCGTTTTTATTCAATAAGATACCAAAGTGGATGATTGACTCATTTCATACTAGAAATAATCGCAGGAAAGACTTTGATAACACCGATTCCTATTTCTCAATGATATCCCACGATCGAGACAATTGGCTGAATCCCGTGAAACCATTTCATAGAAGTTCATTGATCTCTTCTTTTTATAAAGCAAATCGACTTCGATTCTTGAATAATCCACATCACTTCTGGTTCGATTGTAACAAAAGATTCCCTTTTTATGTGGAAAAGGCCCGTATCAATAATTATGATCTTACGTATGGACAATTCCTCAATATCTTGTTCATTCGCAACAACATTTTTTCTTTGTGCGTCGGTCCAAAAAAACATGTTTTTTTGGAGAGAGATACTATTTCATCAATCGAGTCACAGGTATCTAACATATTCATACCTAACGATTTTCCACAAAGTGGTGACGAAAGGTATAACTTGTACAAATCTTTCCATTTTCCAATTCGATCCGATCCATTCGTTCGTAGAGCTATTTACTCGATCCCAGACATTTCTGGAACACCTCTAACAGAGGGACAAATAGTCAATTTTGAAAGAACTTATTGTCAACCTCTTTCAGATATGAATCTCTCTGATTCAGAAGGGAAGAACTTGCATCAGTATCTCAATTTCAATTCAAACATGGGTTTGATTCACACTCCATGTTCTGAGAAATATTTACCATCCGAAAAGAGGAAAAAACAGAGTCTTTGTCTAAAGAAATGCGTTGAGAAATGGCAGATGTATAGAACCCTTCAACGAGATAGTGCTTTTTCAAATCTCTCAAAATGGAATCTGTTACAAACATATATGCCATGGTTCCTTACTTCGGCAGGGTGCAAATATCTAAATTTCACCCTTTTAGATACTTTTTCAGACCTATTGCCGATACTAAGTAGCAGTCAAAAATTTGTATCCGTTTTTCATGATATTATGCATGGATCAGATACATCATGGCCAATTCCTCAGAAAAAATTGTGGGCGATTCTTCCACAATGGAATCCGATAAGTGAGATTTCGAGTAAGTGTTTACATAATCTTCTTCTGTCCGAAGAAATGATTCATCGAAATAATGAGTCACCCGTTCCATTGATATGGATACATCTGAGATCACCAAATGCTCGGGAGTTCCTCTATTCAATCCTTTTCCTTCTTCTTGTTGCTGGATATCTCGTTCGTACACATCTTCTCTTTGTTTCCCGGGCCTCTAGTGAGTTACAGACAGAGTTCGAAAAGATCAAATCTTTGATGATTCCATCATACATGATTGAGTTGCGAAAACTTCTGGATAGGTATCCTACATCTGAACTGAACTCTTTCTGGTTAAAGAATCTCTTTCTAGTTGCTCTGGAACAATTAGGAGATTCTCTAGAAGAAATACGGGGTTCTGCTTCTGGTGGCAACATGCTATTGGGTGGTGGTCCCACTTATGGGGTCAAATCAATACGTTCTAAGAAGAAATATTTGAATATCAATCTCATCGATATCATAAGTATCATACCAAATCCCATCAATCGAATCACTTTTTCGAGAAATACGAGATATCTAAGTCGTACAAGTAAAGAGATCTATTCATTGATAAGAAAAAGAAAAAACGTGAACGTTGATTGGATTGATGATAAAATAGAATCCTGGGTCGCGAACAGTGATTCGATTGATGATGAAGAAAGAGAATTCTTGGTTCAGTTCTCCACCTTAACGACAAAAAAAAGGATTGATCAAATTCTATTGAGTCTGACTCATAGTGATCATTTATCAAAGAATGACTCTGGTTATCAAATGGTTGAACAACCGGGATCAATTTACTTACGATACTTAGTTGACATTCATAAAAAAGATCTAATGAATTATGAGTTCAATAGATCCTGTTTAGCAGAAAGACGGATATTCCTTGCTCATTATCAGACAATCACTTATTCACAAACCTCGTGTGGGGCTAATAGTTTTCATTTCCCATCTCATGGAAAACCCTTTTCGCTCCGCTTAGCCCTATCCCCGTCTAGGGGTATTTTAGTGATAGGTTCTATAGGAACTGGACGATCCTATTTGGTCAAATACCTAGCGACAAACTCTTATGTTCCTTTCATTACGGTATTTCCGAACAAGTTCCTGGATGACAAGCCTAAAGGTTATCTTATTGATGATATTGATGGTAGTGACAATATCGAGATTGATGCTAGTGACGATATCGATGATGACCTTGATACAGAGCTGCTAACTATGACGAATGCGCTAACTATGTATATGACGCCGAAAAAAGACCGATTTGATATCACCCTTCAATTCGAATTAGCAAAAGCAATGTCTCCTTGCATAATATGGATTCCAAACATTCATGATCTGTATGTGAATGAGTCGAATTACTTATCCCTCGGTCTATTAGTGAACTATCTCTCCAGGGATTGTGAAAGATGCTCCACTAGAAATCTCCTTGTTATTGCTTCGACTCATATTCCCCAAAAAGTAGATCCCGCTCTAATAGCTCCGAATAAATTAAATACATGCATTAAGATACGGAGGCTTCTTATTCCACAACAACGAAAGCACTTTTTCACTCTTTCATATACTAGGGGATTTCACTTGGAAAAGAAAATGTTCCATACTAATGGATTCGGGGCCATAACCATGGGCTCCAATGCACGAGATCTTGTAGCACTTACCAATGAGGCCCTATCCATTAGTATTACACAGAAGAAATCCATTCTAGACACTAATACAATTAGATCCGCTCTTCATAGACAAACTTGGGATTTGCGATCCCAGGTAAGATCGGTTCAGGATCATGGGATCCTTTTCTATCAGATAGGAAGGGCTGTGGCACAAAATATACTTCTAAGTAATTGCCCCATAGATCCTATATCTATCTATATGAAGAAGAAATCATGTAAGGAAGGGGATTCTTTTTTGTACAAATGGTACTTCGAGCTTGGAACGAGCATGAAGAAATTAACGATACTTCTTTATCTTTTGAGTTGTTCTGCCGGATCGGTCGCTCAAGATCTTTGGTCTCTACCCGGACCCGATGAAAAAAATGGGATCACTTCTTATGGATTCGTTGAGAATGATTCTGATCTAGTTCATGGCCTATTAGAAGTAGAAGGCGCTCTGGTGGGATCCTCACGGACAGAAAAAGATTGCAGTCAGTTTGATAATGATCGAGT
>JAJJMC010008425.1:0-16043 GCA_023531435.1 Papaver californicum | reverse complement strand
AGGAGCTTCAAAGCACTGGTAAACATCTTTCTTCCTCCTTTTTTTTTTGATGCCGCATATTTTCCTTTGAATGTGAGTAATTCACGTGAACTTCTTCTCCTTTTTTTACATGAGTATGTACTCACATATACGTTTGCTTGATTTCAGCACGTATTGAATATTAGGAATGTAGGAACTAAAGAGAATGAAGAATTTGTATCGGGGAAGAGCCGAACAGAGGTTGAGATTGGCTTTAAGAAATTTTCCAACATCATGACTTCCATTGAAAATATTAACTCAATCCTTCGTGATTGTACCAACACCGGGATCCCTTTTGATTTGGAGATGGAGTCAGCATCTCGGAAGTATGAAGCAGTAGGAGGATTTATCGTGCCCAAATACCATGTGGATCTTTACATGAAAATATGGAAAAAGTACTGGCACATTGCTACAACAGAGCCGGTGTTGGGTCATACTCCTATTCTTGTAACAGTTGTCGCACGACTCCTCCCTATTATTGCTGAGATGGATGAGGTACCTCTGTATGAAATTAATAACTTAAAAATCTAGGAATGGAATGAGATGTTGACTACTTGCGAGAACCTCCGTTTTAACATACACTGGTTGCGTCGGTATTTCGAGAGTGTGAGAGAGGCTCATATGGCAGCTTTAGCGGAAGGGAAAGCCTTAAAGGAAGAATCCTCCAAAATTGAAGAAATAGCTCGAGATCTCCAAACTCGTTCAGAGAAATATGATGAGAGATTGGGAAAATTGCACCATCGTGAATATCCTCTAGTCAAATACATGTTCTAGGCCACATGATAAGTAGCCAAACATTTTTGTTATCTTCTTTTTTTTTCTTAGGTTTTAAATGATCTGAATAAAGACTGTTTCAAATAAATGTAATGAGTTTTGAATTTGAAAGTTCAAATATATGTTTTTGAGTTATATTGAACTTGTAAATGAAATAATGAAAGCGTTTTAGGCATAATACGCCTTGAGCCATTTTCCATTATGATTATTCCTACAGCTTCTCCGTTCATATTAACCATCTTGTAATACCCATTCAGCATAGCTTTAGAGATCACATTAGGACCTTCCCATTTTAGAGCAAATTTTAGAGCGGACATATCTTGTCTAATATGTTTGAAAGTTTTAAGTACAAGATCCCCTTACCTGAAAATACTCTTGGTCGTACTATTTTTTCATATGCCCTGGAGATTCTTTGTCGATAAGTCTCTGCGTATTTTTCCGCTTTGGCTCGTTTGGACTCGAGTATATCCAAATATGTTATTCATGAGTCGGGTATTTCAGATGCATCTCAAAGAACCCCGCTTGTTGTTGTGATTCTGGCTGATGGGATTTTAATTTTTGCAGGTAAGATCGCATTTGCCCCGTATACAAGAGAATTTGGTAAGGTTCCTGTAGAAACTTTCGGAGAAGTTCTGTATGCCCATAAAGTCATAGGTAATTGTTCATGCCATGTTCTTTGATGATCATAAACAGTGGGCCTCAAAATTCTGATAAGAGTTTTGTTGGTGCTTTCAGCTTGTCCAAGGCATTTATAGTGTAAGTCCGAAAAAAGAGACCAAATTCATGTCTTTCTAAAGTTTAATCTTTTCTTTTGTCATATCCTTGAGGGTAGTACGACGTGGAGAACACCTGTTTGATACCATAACTTTTGAGTAATTTTCGCACACACTTATTTGCAAATGGAGTACCATTAATTGTTACGATGTGCTTTGGTATAACATCAAAAGCTTTAGTTTCGGAAGATGGAATGTCTAATGTTTTTTCACCCGGAGAACTTATTGGATTGTTGCGAGCCTAAATCTGCATATAATGTGTTATTTGATAAAGGTCGTTATTGTCGCTCCAGTTGTGCTCCTAAGAGGTACATCCTCGACCCATTTGGTGAAGTACTCTGTGGCAGTGAGTATTTGCTCGTGTTGCTTTGACGAGGATGGATTGATTTATACAATGAGATCCAATTCCCAGCTATAGAATAGCCAAAGGCTGCTTACCGAGTTGAGAGGAAGGCAAGGCATGTGGATGAGGTTACCGTGGATTTGACATTGGTAACATTTCTGAAAAAATGAAGTTGCATCATCTTTCATAGTCGACCAGTAATATTTCTCATGAACTTGGAGAAATAGTTTTCTCCTTCCTTGGTGTTCACCTTCATGCATCTATTTTAGGATAATTTAAATGTCTTCTTCTGATAAACATCGTAACAAATTTCCAGTAAAACTTTTTCGGTAGAATATTCCTTCGGGCAAGACGAATCTTTTCACCTTTCGGATTAAGCGTGTCGCTTCTCGCTTTTCTTGAGGTAGAATATTATCTTGAATGTATTTGATATACGGCTCCCGCTAGTCCCTAACATTGTGTATGATAAGTACTTCTGATTGTTGTGGCGGGATTTGACAATTAGAGCAAAACCCTTATAACGATCTGGATTGGGCTTCCATGGTGGGACAGTAATACCCAAGGTGTTGAAGACGTCTGTACAAGGTTACCACTAGTGTTTGACCGTATATTTCTCGGTGTACTTGATTAAGTCGCCCTCGTGCCATATCGTATCTCAGACATCTTAACAGGGATCCATCTGAATTTCTATGATATAACATTCCATGTAATAATAAGAAAAATGTTTTAATTCTTTAAGACTGATCTTCCCCTGACTGTGTGATTTGCTGAGTTCTTGAATGATGGATATCCTCCAGTCGTGGACTTGTTCTTCATCAGGCTTGTTCTTCTAGGCTGAGGGAATGGTTCGTCTCTGCACAGTGAGAGTTGCTTCCGAGTATTTGAATTGGAGTTTTGAGGCTAGAATCGCCAGACAATCAGCATGTCTGTTTTTGGTGCGTCTCGTATGTATAATTGTTGCCTCGGTAAAGTAAGTTAAAAGCTTGTCGCTCCAGCTTGTTGTGAGAGCGATAGTCCCAGCAGGAAGGCTTCATACTCGACAGAGTTGTTAGTGCACTTGTAGTCCAGCTTGAACGAATGCGAGAATACCTCGCATGTTGGTGAAACTAGTACAATACCGACTCCTCCAGTATTGGTGTTTAGGGTAGCAAAGTCGTCGAAGTATAACAACCATGGTTCTTCTTCAGTGAGTGAGATGTCCGGGAATTCTCCTGGTATGTCTTTATGAGTTGTTGCATCGTCTTCTCCTAGAAAAGTTGCAAGTAGATCTGCGACTTCTTGTCCCTTTATTGCTTTTAGTGATACACATGATATGTCAAACTCTGACATCTGTAGCAACCATTTTGCTGCTCGTCCTATGAGAGTGGTCTTTGATAATGAAGAATTCATAGGGTCATCCTTGGCCATCAATATTACTTTATTTGCTAGTAAATAATGTCGAAGCTTCTAAACGGCGTGCACCAAGGATAAACACGATCTTTCAACTTTGGGGTATCTCAACTCTGCGTCTCTTGACGTGCGACTGAGATAATAGATGGCACATTCAGTCCCCATGTCGTCTTCTTGAGCCAGCAGGGCTCCTATGGCTACTTCACTGAAAGACGTGTAGAGAAGGAATGGTTTCTTCGTAGTTGGAGATTTCATAACAGCTGGTGATAATAATAATTGCGAAACGCTCTTTGCTGCGTAGATGACCAGACAAAATTTGCATCTTTCTTCAACAGGGGTGTAAAAGAAGCAATAAATTAAGCTAATCCAGGGATAAAGCGTCGAATGTATGATACCTTTCCCATGAAGCTTTTAAGTTCCTTACGGTGCGTGGCGGTGGCATGGTGGTGATAGCTTGTGTCTTGGTCAGGTCCACCTTGATCCGTTATGTTGTTAACACAAATCCTAGAGACACACCAAAGACGCACTTCAGAGGGTTGATCTTCAAATGATACTCACAGCATCTTTCGAAGACTTGACATAGGACGTCTGCATGTCCCGCCACAATAACTTAATTTCCATTACACAGACAAAATAGAATCTTGTATAAGACAGTTTCAATAAATAGGGAAAAATGGAATTCACCACACCTTTTGCTGCTCACTCTTGTCTTTGACCACTGCCTTGGCAAAGCTGAATATGAACAAAGCAACCTCAATAAAGCTTACAGAAAAAATCTTTTGTGGTTGAAAGTAACTTCATCTAATCTCCTTCGAAGGTCCATATAAAAACATCATGTAACATCGCTTTAAAAAAGAGACAGTCAAGATTTTGAACTACTTGTAGTAATAGAAACATTTAGCTGTTTGTTTGAACATTATAAAAACCAAATTTTCATATTAATCAAAGAGAAAACAGATAGTCTATATAAATTGGGCGGTTGCCAGAATATAGACTCTACAATTATAGATATTTTTTTAAGGAAAGAAGCATAAATGTGTGGAGTCTGTAGATGACTTCAGGGTTTAGGATCTACAACTCATGGAGATGGCGAAGGCAGCAAAGGCCCTGTTACAAATATTCTTACTAGTACAAAAAGATCGAGCAACATTCGCAACATTTATAACGGCTGTGTATGGGGCATGAAGTTACTTCAATTCCATGTTGCCAAAACACGGGAACTTTCTTAGTCATGCCAAAATGATTATAGAGCAGTTGAATCCATATCTGCACTATCAGTTGCTATAAACAATTTACACATAAATCACCTAGTTCACTTGGAGATTGCAACAATATCAAATGTATTGTTTATTACTTTTGTGTTCAGCAAAGAGCCTCCCAGGCCCCAGCATCCACATACACAACTGATTCACAACACCTTATGGCGCCAATAAGTTTTTTTGTTTCCTTAGCTGCTCATTAGTGCAATTCATTGCTGGCTGATCATTCAAATATATTTTACGCAGAAATACTATTACTTTGACATTAAAAATCGAAACCAATAATATAAGCTGATAAAGCACCATTAAAACAATTTCCTCATTATATACCATCTATCGAATCAATAAGGCACATATAGGCATGCTATGAGAAAAACCAATAATATTAATGTACTGCATATGGAACTACTGAACTCACCTTTGAAACAATTATTAGATCTTATTGAAGTTAGAGACATCATGATCCTGATCTTTCTGTTCCTTAGAGACATCATGATCCTAATCTTCCTCAGAAACAGGATGAAGCTCAACCTCCTTTTCCAAAAGAGACACCTTTATTGTTTCATTATCGCCATTCCCATATTCTTTGTCATCTGGAAACTTAACAACAACAACAACACATAATGATGAACACAATAATCATTAAAACTACCAAGTCTACCTTTATTACTACTCCTAGAAAATCCACAACTACCCATAATCACAGCACTTAACCCTAATCTATCAACTTCTAAGCAAAGTATTTCTTTCCAATCACGACCTTTCGCAATATGTAATTTAAATGGTTACTGATGCTTCGACGAATGATTGTGCCATATCAGTTGTTTTAGTATTAGTAAAAGCATCAAGATCAGATTCTAATTTATTTTGTGATTCTTCATCTGTGTAAAAGTATTACAACACCATAAAGAACGACTAATGACATCTCTATGACGTTGTTGTTGTAAATGACAAACATATAAGGGATAGAGAATGACTTACTATGTTTTTTTGTTTCCCTTCTTTCCACTGAATTAACTGCATCGGTTCAACTTCTAAAACACCCATACTACTTATAAGCTCCATTAACAACCCATAACACCAACCGAAAATTGAGTGAGCACACCGGAAAATACAAAACAAAGCAACTAAATTTGATGGAAATAATATGTTTTAAAAAGATGTAAATTTTGCGATCAAACCTCCAACGGAGCAGAGAAACTTTGTTACTGCTTCAATCATTCCAAAATGGTTTGGATTGCAACCAAATCATTAAGAACGCAGAAACTGGAGCAGTATAAATGAAAATTTTAATTTTCGTAATTTGGAATTCTGGCAGAACCTATGATGAAGCAAAAACATTGCTTAAACTCTATGGAATTTAATCGCATCATATGTATTCTGAAGTTTTCCGTACCTGAATACCTCTCGCACTGTCTCCTAATGTCACCCTTGGGGTAAAGAAGATCCTGCATACGTTGGTATTATCAATTATTTGTAAGTTTCCCAAAGAAAAACAATGGTTTGATATTTTTATCAAGAAAAACAATAATAACTCAAACCCTAGAAAGTAATAGGACTATATTCACAATACCATACCCAACCCAATGCGTACCAGAAAGATGAGAAAAATGCATATGGGAAAAATAAATCACACTCAAAATATAATTCAAAAATTAATCAATTAAAAAGTAAACATGTCAAACCCTAAAACCCAAGTTTCTAGTGATACTTAGTATTACATAAAATAAAATCAACATAAAAACCTTGAAATTACCATCAATCATTCAATATATAGTTACAAACCTTGAAATTACAATATCCATCACTGAGTTACATACAAAGAGTTGTTTTAACAGGCCAGAGTTGAAAATCAATTCCAACTTTACTCTGAAAATTATGAAGTAAAGAAAATTTTGAAATCAATTGATAGTCACTGAGAAGAAAAAACAAATAAGGATAATAATTAACTTACCGATACGGAAGTAGAAGAAGAAATAACGAAAAGAACGGATCTTAAGTGAACCCATGAAAATGAAGAAGATGCAGAAGAGGCACTGATTGCAGCCAAAGAAAAAGATGGTAATCGAATATATAAGAATTCTTCTTTACAACTTGAAACCCTAGTTATCCCTCGCTCACTTCAAACTAAAATGAAAAAATCAGACGATTGAGTTCCCTCCATACTAAAAACAATCTTCCAGCTTACGATTTGGATCTGGAGAGAGGAGTTAAACGCAGGTAAACTCATTAATCCCAAACGCCACACGCGCAAGATTTTGTGTTTTATCTAAACTACTATAGTCATTGATTTATTTGGACGAATCCCGACCCTATATATCCCATCTACATCAAACAACAAATCAGGACCACTCTTTATACATCCCCTAAAAAAATCCTGACCATCCTAGAAATATTCTAACTATGATCTTTAATCATAATTTTAATTATGACCACTCTATAGATATCCCATTGATAGATCGTAGCTTTTTTTTATCCCCTTAAAACAGATATTAACCACTCTTTATACATTACCTAGAAAGATCTCAGTCATCATTTATACCTATGTTCTCAAAAATTAAAAACAGATCATATAATTTTGACCATTTTTTGTCCCTTTAAACTTCCCAAGATAAAATTCAGGTCACTCTTTATCCCCTCTTAACTTCCCAAGATGAAATACAGACCACTCATTGTCCCCCTTAACCGGGCAGTTACGGTACAGACGTTTTTATTTGTAGATATGTATATCCGAAAGCTTATTTGTAGATAGTGATGATTATCCTAGATATTTGTAAAGATTTTATATCTTTATTGCAAGTCGATACCGAAGTTCCATAGATGGTCTCCCTTCGAAAAAGCATTGCAAAAGGTTATACGCATTGTAGCATTATGTCTCCATTAATTTCCAATTCCCCTCACATATATTTGATTTCTTGTCGAAATGCATAATCGATTAAATGTCAGGTAAAAGTTACTCAAGAATCAATTCACTGCAATTATCAGATGTGCCTCGTAATTCAAGTTGATGGTCATCACAAAAGTTTTTTTGATAAATTAAAGTTTCATATACGGAAAAGAGAACAAAAGGGCATATGTAGATACTTAACCTAGCCATTTTGAGGGCGACCAAAAACTAATTTGGGGCGACTTTTTTAACCCAATCTCATAGATGTGGCTAAGGGATAACCTAGTGGTATGTAAAAATACTTAAATGCCCTTTCACTAATCAAACAATTACCATAAAACCTTTCGCTAATAAAACCTAAACCTAAACCTATTTCACACTTCTTCTCTACCTACCGATTATCAATTTCTGATTTCTCTTCTTCTTCTCTTGTTTTCAAACTACTGATTGTGACATTTTCAATTCATCGTAAACCGATTAATCATAAACCAATTCATCGTGTAATCGTAAACCAAATCATCGCCGTAATTACAATCTAAAAATGACAAGAAAGAAGAAAACAACATATCAACCTCCTAATACAGAGTGGCCGGATTTTGCCGAAAGAATAAGAAATCGAGAGATTGTTGAAGAACAACACGAAGAACGCGAATATGGTGACCTTGACACGGAGACAAAAGAGCGCTAGCGGAATTGTTATCACTAAAGGAACTCAACCAAGTGTTCCAAGAAGTAGTAACCTAGAAGAAGGAGGACCAAGTGGTAGACAAGAAGAAGGAAGTGGTACAAAAAGCCATCTAAGAAGAAAGGAGGACACAAGGTCCCCGACTCTTCGAAGATGAAGGGTATTCAAGAAGGCTAAATCCCTGGCCTCCCAAGAGATGGAGGAGATCTATTATTTGGGTACAAAGACTCTTGGGCGAAAGAAATTTACTCTACTGAGGTAATAATTATAAAACATCATTCTTAACATATTGTCTTTTTATTCGTAGAAGTGTTAACTGTTAATCTAATTATTTTTTAATTCGTCGTGTATATTAGGGCCATTCTAATGCGGTCCGTCTACTCAAACCTACGGCTGCACCAACAAAGATGAACGATTGGCCGTTAGAAGGTGAGTGTGAACGGTTCCAGCAAATTATACTGCAGTCGGGGTTATCTACAGCTGCCGAGAATTCAATGTTACCTCACGACCGGGTGTCGATATCGGCCTTCATGGAGAGGATGTATCCTGAGACCGATACCTTCCATATACCGTGGTGAGAGATGACGATCACCCCCGATGATGTAGTGCAGATTCTAAGTCTCATTGACCATGGTACGGCGGTGAAGTTTGATTATGTGAAGAAGTTAAGCTAGGAACAACTTTATGTTTACACTGAGAGGTGCCTTGGTTGGGACCGATCGACATCCGATGAAGAGTTCAAACGGTGTGCTCCTTACAAAACCAGGCAATTCAGCATGGTTCAACTGATAAAAATGTTCAGAGGCACCAAGGATAAAGAAAAGATGAACTCAGAGTTTAGCGATGACCAGGTCAATGCTGAAGCCACTGCATATCTTCTCTGTGTTTTGGGATGTGATTTTCCCAATGCTAGTGGCAACCGGGTCGACGCCAACCTCCTACAACTTTTGCATCCCCTCCAAAAAGTTCGCGACTATTCGTGGGGCACCGCATGTCATGCGTTCTTGATGGAAGAGATAAGAAAGGCATCCAGGAAACAGACTAGCCAAATTGCCGGGAACGTGAGCTTACTACAGGTATTTTGGTAACTCCATTGATGGTTTTATTGTTATTTATTTTTTCCTCTTTTAAGAATCAATTTTCTCATACTTGGTTTGATATGTACACTAGACATGGATCTATGACCACTTCCCGTCCCTCGAGTTGGCCAAAGAGAATCCGTCCTAGGAGAAATGAACACCCCGAGGCACGAAATACATCTTTGTGGGCAACCATTCAAGGACTAAGGAGCAGGAGTTGATTTCTTTGAGGAGGAAATTAGACTCGATGGCGTCCAAATATGTATGCTTTGATCCATACAAGGAAGACCGAACTAGTGGTCATATAGCACGAAGGTCTGAGTTGTCGTTCTACTATAGACCCTTATGGAATCCCACTGGATATGTCATGTACAATGCCACAAGGGTGATGCGTCAACTAGGTTATGTCCAAGAAGAACCTTGGAGTCGTTTCAGGGGCAGGTTCCAGTTGGACGTGGAGAATTGTGTTTGTGGTAAGGACTCGATCACAATAGTTTACACCGGTAACCCATCCGTTGAACATTGGAACAACAGGATGCAATCTATGATCAACGAGGGGAGACCTGTCACCCGAGGTGATGAAGCAGATCCAAGCTATATGGTATGGTACCGGCAGCATTCTTATCTTCATGTGATCCGTGAAGATAAAGGAAATAGCACCAGGGTGCCTGAATATAATTGCATCATCAAAGACAAACCCTCTGGCTATGAAAGGCTGGTACGTAATGTTATTTCCTTTTGATTCTAGTATTACGGCTCAATATTTTAGATAATAATCGTTTGATTGTTATTGCCTAAAAATAGAAAAAAAAAAAAGTTTGCATTTTTCTCAAAGAAGAATGAAGGGTGCATAAATGCGGGAGTGCCTCCATCAGTTGAGACGATGAGAGAACATAAATACCTCATTGACAACATTGATAATGAAGCCTATGCTAGCAAGTTTGGGGAGAAATCTGCGAATAAGCTTAAGAGGGTTACAGCAAAGCACACTAAAATATCTCGCGGTTCAACGAGTGTTGGTGCTGAAGCAAATGTCCCTGAGGGTGAAGCTAATGCCTCTGATGCTGAAAGATTGTTAGCCCCTGGTCCTCGTGCTCCTCATACCAAAACCAAAAGAGTTAGAAATTAGATTGTGGTTGTTTAGTTTATGGATATGTCTCTGGTGTTTAACATTACTGGTTTTAAATGTCTAACATTTGAAAGGATTTTATGTTCTTATTGTGAGTTATCAATTGAATTGCAAGAGATTTATTTTTAACAAGTTATTTTGTTCACATTTTACTTTATAATCGGTATATAAGTGGTTCGTAACAACTACCGATTGAGTATATTCATCAACAATCGCTAGATAACAATCCACCGATTGTGTTAGTGTTCTACATTCGGTAGTTTAAAAATCTATCGATTTCCCTTACCCCAGGAACTGCCTGATCCTGGACACATTTTACACTACAATCGGTAGTTTAAGAAAATCTTAAACTACCGATTGTAGTGTAAACAATATGTTGGAATTTTGATAATTTTTTTAATTTCCAATTTGGGGCAACTTTCATGATCGGTAGTTTAAGAAATTCTTAACTACCAATATGCATTTTCAAGGTGTTGCAATTTTAAAAAAATTTGCGATTTCCAATTTGGAGCAACTTTCATAATCGGTAGTTTAAAATATTCTTAAACTACCGATTATGCACTTTCAAAATGTTGGAATTTTGAAAAAAAATTACGATTTCCAATTTGGGGCAACTTTCATAATCGGTAGTTTAAGATGGTTGGAAGTTTAAAAACAAAATCAATTTCCAATTTGGGGCAACTTTCGTAATCGGTAGTTTAAGAATTTTTTAAACTACCGATTATGCATAAGTTTTTCAATTTCCAATTTGGGGCTACATGCATAATCGGTAGTTTAAAAAATTCTTAAACTACCGATTATGCTTTTTCAAAATGTTAGAATTTTGATAATTTTTTCGATTTCCAATTTGGGGCTACATGCATAATCGGTAGCTTAAAAAATTCTTAAACTACCGATTACGAATGTTCAAATTGTTGGATGATTGATAATTTTTTCGATTTCCAATTTGGGGATACACATTATAATTGGCAGTAAATATATTTGTTAAATTTCCAATTGTGAAAATCGGTAGATAATTGTGATCCCAATACTTCCGATTGTTAATATTCGTAAGAACTTAGTTATATATTTTCTGTACACTCTTGTTACACCAGGCCTCAACGGCTCTTTTTTTTTGAAAAAAAACCCGTTAAGACTCTAATCTATATAAGGAGGGTGACCTCTTCTCATTTAAGCACTTCCAATACATTTTAACTCTCCAATATCGAAGAAGTAATCGAATAGATTAATGGCTCAACCGTTCACGGTAGAGGAAGATGTATCGTTATGTAGGCGCTACGTGCAATTCTATCCGAAGCGAGGAGAAGAACGTAGGTAAAATGGTGTAATGAGTATGAGTTATTTGGATAGTGTTCACGAACATTTTTGTGTTGACACAGGGAACCCCAGTAACCGTAATAAAGCTGATATTTTTTGTCGATTTCATTTCTATAGGCAGAGAAGTTGATCCATTTGTGAATTTAACTTATCTTGTCAATCGATATCTTTTTAGGGGTGAAACTAATGATGAAGTTATAGCGAGATCTCTCGATGAATGGCGACAATGGAAACGATCAAATTACCGTTACGAAGCTCATTTCAATATCATTAAGGTGATGGACAGATTCAACCTGTTTAAGGTTCGTCCACGCCGCTAAAGCAGAAAAGAATTTTCCAAGACAGTGTAAAATAATAATTAATATAATAATAGTGTAAAACGACAGGTTTATAAACAGAAACCAAAACCTAATTCTTCTTCTTATCTACCTATTCACGCCTTTTTTTTTCTCATTTCCTTTTCTACCTCTACCTCTACATATTCTCAACTAAAACAGCCTCCTTTTCCATTTCTTTTCCTCTATCGATTCTTCTACTCCCTTTACTCTCATTCGCCATTGAAAATGGCTCCAAAATTTTTACCTAAACAATCAAAGAAGGGAAAGGAAAAGATGGTGATAGAGGAGTTCAAAATCATTGAAATCAATTCATCAACCGATTTCGATGAACTTCCCCTCCGACCAAAAAATGTTCCTACCCAATCAAAGAAGGGAAAGGAAAAGTAAGTTACATCCAACTTTTATGTTTTTTATTTATTACTTTGAAGAAATCATGATAATTCTTGTTTATAGACTTTTGTCTAACGCATAATCGGTAGAAATATGACGAACTTTATCTACCGATTGTGCCTCTAGTTCATCATTTCTAAAGAAAATCATGCACAATCGGTAAGTGTTGCATAATTTTATCTACCGATTATACAATCGGATATTTACTGAAAACACGCTCTATCGATTGTGTGTTTTTGTTTATTTTTATAATAGCTATTGTGTAGTTAGTTAATAATCAATGTTTGGGTATGTTCATTAGGGTTATGGATGAAGATGATTCCGATGAAAGTCTTTCTCCTGCTCGAAAGGTTGAATTGCTTTCTCGTCCTCTTTTTAATTTGCCGAAAAGAGTTTCTGGTGTAGAAATATATCAAATGATGTTGGACGATCCAGATTTCTCAAAAATGATGAAGGATCCTAATTGTTGGTGGCACGATCCTGACAATCCCTTCAATTGGGTTGATATTTCATCTTCGGATGAAGGATATGAGGCAGAAATGAATCGAAAGATAGCGGCTGATCCGGATTTTGATCCTCGACTTTTTTTCAGGGAGAAAGACTTCTCAGGCATAAATCCATACTACAAAGAAGCTGGAGAGTACAAAGGTCCAGTTCAGGATGATGAAGTTGTTGCTGATCCTAAAAGGAACGAGAAGAAGAGGAAGAAGCGGGTTAAAAGTAGGACCAAGTCGAGAGTAACAAGGAGTGGAAGAATTTCATGAGAATTTATATGATATGTTTTGTTTCGTTTTTTTTCCGATATTTTTAGTTTTTTTGAACAAGTTTAATGAAAAATATGTAGCAAGTTTATTTGAACAAGTTTTTCTTCGGATGTTGAAATAGTATTATGAAGTTAGATGTTAAGTAAAATCGACATAATCGGTATATAACTATGTTTCTAAACTACCGATTACGTACAATCGGTAGTTATTTATTTCCCGTGCTACTGATTATCCACAATCGATAGTTATTTATGTTCACTAACTACCGATTATGGCAAGAAAAGTCCTGGACAAGAAAACCATTATAATCTACCGATTCAAAGTTAAAAAATTTGAAGTTTAATTCAATTCAGGCTACAATCGGTAGATATAAATTTTCAATTCCTACCGATTGTGAAAGATGAAGAGTTAGAAATTTTAGAAGTTTGAAGAGATTCAATTTGGGGCGACACCTATAATCGGTAGTTATGGTGTTCCAATAAACTACCGATTGTACAATCAGTAGGAATAAAAATCACGAGCCTACCGATTGTACAAAACTATAACTCAAAAAATCAATCTAAAACACTCTCAATTTTTATTTCAAAACTAACTCAAATAATTTTCTAACACTAACTATAACCAAATTAATTAACTATTAATCAAAATTAACACAAATTAAGGAATGATAGATTAGCCATTATAGAAAATATATAGATAAGGGATGTATCGATATTACTTCACAATGACCTTATTTTATTTTATTAGTCGCCCCAAAATAACCAGGATACTTAACCATAGGTAGAACTGGATTGTTACTCTGCAAAAATAGGTAGAACTGGATTGTTACTCTGCAAAGGCCAAAGAGTATTACTCATTATAGATTTTCTCCTTCCCCTAGTCCATTGAGTCTTTAAAGAATAAACCCTTGAAGATCTTAGATGGGAGACCACATTCGTAGAGTTGGGCCTTCAATTTGATTATGGCCTCTTCTTCCGTCTTGGTCTTGCCTCTGTACTGTTGTTTTTTGGGTGCACTATTGCATACGTGACTAACAAATAGTCTATTACATCATCATTGCTTTTAAGGCTTCTCCGAAGAATTAGGTTCAGGAAGTAAAGTTAGTAGCCAGTTTGAGAACCAACAATTGTCTTTACTTAATGAAAACTAATTCTTTGATCCAGAAGCTGAGGAACAATATCATCTCTAAATCACTGGTATGTTTTCTTCTTTTCGGCGTTAGTGAAACCAATGCCTACCAAAGAAAAACATTGAGGCATTTTTAATGATAAACGCCAAACAAACAACTAACATTACACTAAGTTATGCAAAGTAATCCTAACTTCTTTGCATGGATTTATCGAATCTTGAATTACATTACATTTCATCGTGGGAATCATGAAGTGGCAGGCTGCTCCCTTTGTTGGTTTTTAGCGATTTCCGGCAAAAATAATAAAGAGAGGGAAAGGGAGAAATAACGTCAGCCATCTTTAAATTACTCTTACTATTACCCATGCATATGAATCATATAACAGCATCCTGTTATACCTGAAACAGGTGATTGATGTTATCAGTCGTCTTTGCAGATGTCTCAATGAAGAACATTCGGTTCTTCTAAGCATGCATACATGGGGCATTTTTCAGTAAACAACCCAAACAAAAATGTGAGCCAAATTATGATATTGTATCATACACGATGGTATTATCCGAGAGAAATACCTTGACCCAGTATTCTGCCTAGTTGAAGGATTATGGGCTTGTTATGTCGCACACAACTGCAAACAGCAGCTCCACGGTAGTAAGGTGCAACGAATTTCACTATCGCATGAACTCTAGTAAAAGAAAACTGATTATTTATTTTCTAGTTGTAGTGATAGAAGAATGAGACTTACTCCACATCTCAACTGGTTCAAGACGTTAAAGTTTTCAAAGATTCCAGGCTTCAGAACACCATTGGGCTTCACACATCTAATGTAATGTGGTTATGGTGTGCTCAATGTCTCCATTAAAGATTGAAGTTGTTGCTTTTGAATGAATTTGAAGAAAAAAAATTCAGAGGTAGAGAATTAGGTCATTAAAATGTAAAATTCTTGCCAATATAAGATTTGGATTACCTTGAAACGGGTACCAATTGAAGAAGAATTTGGATTGTTTTGAGCTGTCCTCGGACAGTTTAGGAAAGAGATTTGCAACAAAGGGCGACTTGAAGCATCCAGTAAAGCTTGATGTTCTGCTACGACGTAGTCCTTGTTTTTGTCTAGGAAATAATCAGCCTGGTAGGTAACCTTCATATACAAAATATTTACAGTGAGAAGCAAACTTAGTTTAGATTAAACAAACTTGCAGGTCAAAGATAATTTTCAGAGTTCTGCTTACATCGCCAGCGTAGTGGTTGATAGTGAAATTCGTTCGTGAAGTCTTTGGCTTACTGAAGCGCTTTAAGAATCTTAATAGATTTTACAAATTGAGAATCTTCATTATCCCTTTAGGGTTGTTCGATTTTCTTAATAGATGTGCCATAGAATAAGAGTATAATACTGAGGGAATTCTTGCCATGCTTCATCAAGTAGGGAAATGATGCCTCCTGGTTTCTACATGTACACATCATCAATCAACATGTTAAGATCTCTATGTTTGTTCAAAGATTATGGTAATTGTATTGCTTAAGCATTACATTTCAGTCAAATACCTTTTCAATTAGATCTAGTACATCTTGGTTATCCACAAAATCTACGTAACTCCAGTTGATTTCTTCCTTATCGTACTCCTCTTGCTCCATTTTAAATACATGCTGCAGGATAATTTACATCTAACTGGTTAATTACAAATATATTTTAGTGAAGTTGTACTGTATAAATATTTTCGTACCAAGGAAAAACAATCATCTTTATATATTGATGTGAATTATGTATGTTTCAC
>JAJJMC010008420.1:0-14109 GCA_023531435.1 Papaver californicum | reverse complement strand
ACAATCTAAGTGGAACCATCATGCTTGTTGTTTGCTAGATTTAGGTTTGATTTGGTTGAGTCAGGGCACGATTGTGTTTGATTGTTAGGATTTAATTTTTGCATGCCAAGAACGCCCTTAAGGCGAACTTGGAATAGAGACCCCTCAAGGTAGGTTAATCAGTGGAAGACTTTTAGTTCACCTTGACCTTGAGAATCCAACTGAGAGTGAACTAGTCACTCCCGAGACTGTGTCAGCAATGACGTCTCTGAAGGATTTGTTGAATCCAACCCGGACCTCACGTCCATCTTGCATCAAGTTAGCCGCTACTGAAGCGAGCTACGAACTGAAACCAGGAATAATCCAGATGCTCCCATTATTCTTAGGAAAAGAAAACGAAAATCCCTATTTTCATGTTAGGGAATTCGAGGAAATATGTAGCACGATCAGAATTAGAGACTTGAATGACGAGTCTATTAAACTTAGATTATTTCCCTTTTCACTAAGAGATAAAGCCAAGTCGTGGTTGTATAGCTTGGCTCCTCAGTCAATTGAAACCTATGCCCAACTTACTTCAGCTTTTATTCAGAAGTTCTTCCCTAGGAACAAAATTTCGTATGTTAGGCAGAAAATATGTACGTTTTCCCAGCTAGAGGGAGAGTCTCTGTATGTGTATGTAGATAGGTTCAATGACTTATTATCCCAATGCCCAGACCACGGTATAGAGGAATTAAGGCTAGTTCAAATCCTCTATGACGGTTTAGATTATGCATCCATAACCTTGGTCGAGTCTTTGTCAACCGGAGGGTTCGACAGTAAGACTCCTGCTGAGGCGATGAAACTTCTGAGGGACATCGCCGAGAAGACCCAGCAGTGGGAGAGTAGTAGAGAGCCGAAAAGAACAATTCTTCTAGGAAGAGGAAATGTTAATAGGATAGAAGGATCTTTCGATTCAAAGGCCCAAATAGAAGCCTTATCTAGAAGGCTAGAACTGGTCGAAATGAATCAAGTCAGTAGTTCAGAGCCCAACCAATTCGAAGAGCAGGCTTTTGCTCTCTATAATAACACTAGATTTGATAACCAGAGAAAGTTCGACCCATACTCGGAATCTTATAACCCTGGCTGGAGAAACCACCCGAACCTTTCTTGGTCGAAAGGACAGGCTCAAGGTCAGTTTAGTAATGCTAATGGTCCTCCAGGCTTCAGTTATAAGAATTCGGCTGGTCCAACTCAGCCCAGCAATGACGAAAAGAATGAGCAGAGATTCCATACCTTAGAAAAAGCTATTTCTAGCTTACAAAATTCAGTTAGTGACATTGCTGCGGCTCTGAGAGAGAGAGAACCTGGTAGGTTCCCTAGTCAACCTCAACCAAATCCAAGAGGAGTTAATGAAATGTCGACTGGTGAGAAATCATCCAGTCATGTGAATGCTATTAGTACCCTCAGGAATGGTAAGGTAGTGGATAACAAGGTAACTAGGCCTGATAGTGAACAAACTGTAGTTCACCCTGATCCAATAGTTGAAGAGACTGATAAAGTCTCTGACGAACCTGAGGCAACCCCTCAGAGAACTGATTTCATGCCTAGAGCTCCATACCCAAGGTTGTTAGCATCTACTAGGAACGAATCCAATTTTAACGAAATAATGGAAGTGTTTAAGCAGGTCACTATCAACCTTCCATTATTAGATGCAATTAGGCAGATTTCCCCTTATGCCAAGTTTCTTAAGGACTTGTGCACACGAAAGCGAAAGCATAGTGTGCAAAAGAAGGCCTTCATAGCTAGCCACGTAAGTTCTATTCTGCAGGATAGTACAACACTTAAGTACAAAGATCCAGGTTCCCCAACCATTGCTTGCACGATAGGAAACTACCGTGTAGATAGAGCTTTACTCGATTTAGGAGCCAGTGTGAACTTACTGCCGTACCATGTGTACCTCCAGCTAGGACTAGGCGATTTGAAACCTACCCAGATGACTTTGCAGTTAGCTGATAGGTCCGTAAAAATTCCTCGTGGTGTCATAGAGGATGTTTTGATTGAAGTGGATAAATTTATTTATCCAGTGGACTTTGTTGTGCTTGATACCAAACCCGTGCCTGATCCAGAAAATCAGATACCGGTTATACTAGGTCGCCCGTTCTTAGCAACATCTAATGCGATCATTAACTGTCGTAACGGTGTCATGAATTTGTCTTTTGGTAACATGACTATTGAGCTGAATATCTTCAACATTAGTAATCAACCACTAGAGTTAGATGACCCCAGCTTAGAAAATGTCAACATGATAGAGACTCTAGTTCAGGAGTCATTACCAAACACTTTAATAGAAGACCCGTTAGAGAAATATCTAGCCCACTTTGGATTAGATTTTGATGATAGGGAAATTAATAAGGTGAATGTTGTGTTAGACTCAGTATCCGTGTTAAACACCAGCAATAGGTGGACACCTAAGTTCGAACACTTACCAGTCCCTAAGTCAAACCTAGTTCCGTCCCTTGAAGAACCTCCAAAGTTGGACCTTAAGCAGCTACCAGATACTCTGAAATATGTGTACTTAGGCCCATCAGAGACCTTACCTGTGATTGTAGCTTCAGATTTGGACATGGACCAGGAGAATAGGCTAGTAACCATGCTTCAAGACAATAAGAAAGCCTTAGGATGGACCATAGCAGATATTCGGGGAATTATCCCAACAGTTTGTATGCACCAAATCCATTTAGAAGAGGAATCCAAACCATCTAGGGAGATGCAGCGTAGGCTCAACCCAAACATGAAGGAGGTAGTTCGAACGGAAGTGCTTAAATTGCTAGATGCGGGTATTATTTACCCAATTTCAGACAGTAAGTGGGTCAGCCCAGTTCAGGTTGTACCCAAGAAATCAGGTATCACTGTAGTCAAGAATGAGGATAATGAATTAATCCCAACCCGAGTGACCACGGGTTGGCGTGTTTGTATAGACTATAGGAAATTGAACAAGGCCACAAGGAAGGATCACTTTCCCCTTCCTTTTATTGACCAAATGCTAGAAAGATTAGTTGAACATAGCCATTGTTGCTTTCTGGATGGCTACTCTGGTTATAATCAGAGTGTTATTGACCCAAAAGACCAGGAGAAAACCACTTTTACCTGCCCCTTTGGCACTTTTGCTTATAGGCGCATGCCCTTTGGGTTATGCAATGCACCGGCCACATTTCAGCGGTGTATGATGAGCATATTCTCAGACATGGTGGAACGGTTTCTAGAGGTCTTTATGGATGACTTTTCTGTGTTTGGTTCTTCGTTTGATGAGTGCTTGCATCATTTGTCGCTAGTGTTAGCTAGGTGTAAAGAAAAGAATCTAGTACTCAATTGGGAGAAATGTCACTTTATGGTTAAGTCAGGAATAGTTCTGGGACACATAGTCTCTGCCAAGGGCATAGAAGTAGACAAAGCCAAAGTAGACATTATCAAAACTCTTCAGGTTCCTAGAACCGTCAAAGACATTAGATCTTTCCTAGGGCATGCAGGATTTTATCGTAGATTCATCAAGGATTTTAGTCTGATTGCTAGACCTCTTTGCAACTTACTTGCAAAAGATACCAAATTTACCTTTGATGATGACTGTTTAGGAGCTTTTGAGAAGCTCAAGACCCTACTTACTACTACACCTATAGTTCAGGCACCTGATTGGACTCAGCCATTTGAGATCATGTGTGATGCATCATACTATGCCATAGGCGTAGTCTTAGGACAGAGGATAGGCAAACTATTACACGTGATCTATTATGCTAGCAAAACCCTGAATGATGCCCAGTTGAACTACACCACCACGGAGAAGGAGTTGTTAGCCATAGTGTTCGCCCTAGACAAATTTAGGTCTTATCTCTTAGGATCTAAGGTTATAGTCTTCACAGACCATGCTGCCCTGAAGTACCTTCTGTCTAAGAAGGACTCGAAACCTAGACTGATAAGATGGATCCTGTTGCTACAGGAATTTAAGTTAGAGATTAGGGATAAGAAAGGTGCAGAAAATATAGTGGCCGATCACTTGTCTAGGCTAGTCCTAGACACTCCAGACGATTCCCCTCCTGTGAGGGATAGTTTTCCTGATGAACAACTCTTTGTTGTTTCTGAGTCACCTTGGTATGCACACATAGTGAACTATCTTGTTACTGGTCGAATGCCCCAACACTGGGGTAGACAAGATCGTTCTAGGTTTTTAGCTGAGGTGAAACACTTCTTTTGGGATGATCCTTACTTGTTTAAGTATTGTCCAGACCAGATTATCCGGAGATGTATCCCTGAGACTGATCAGTCCAATATTCTCCTTTTGTCACAATCAGGCTTGTGGAGGTCACTTTAGTGCCAAGAAGACTGCTGCTAAGATATTGCAGTGTGGATTCTACTGGACATTACTGTTTAAAGGCTTCCGCAGCCACTGTGTTGCTTGTGACAGATGCCAGAAGCTAGGAACCGTGACCCGTAGAAACATGATGCCCCTGAACCCGATTTTGATTATTGAGATTTTTGATGTATGGGGTATTGACTTTATGGGTCCCTTTCCTAGTTCTCTAGGTAATCTTTATATACTTGTTGCCATAGACTACGTGTCTAAATGGGTAGAGGCGGTGTCGTGTAAAACTAATGACCATAGGGTAGTGGTCCGATTTTTGAATGATAATATTTTTGCACGTTTTGGTACACCTAGGGCTATAATTAGTGATGGTGGGTCACATTTTTGTAATAGACCGTTTAGTCTTCTCATGAAGAAATATGGTATAACTCACAAGGTGACCACCCCTTATCATCCCCAGACTAGTGGTCAGGTAGAGGTTTCCAATAGGGAAATAAAACGCATTCTAGAAAAGACAGTCAACCCAAATAGGAAAGACTGGTCAACAAGGCTTATTGATGCCTTATGGGCTTATCGTACTGCGTTTAAAACCCCAATAGGAATGTCCCCCTACCGTTTGGTTTTTGGCAAAGCATGCCACTTGCCTGTTGAGTTAGAACATAGAGCATATTGGGTTGTGAAACAGCTAAATTATTCACTTGACAAGGCAGGTGCTCAGAGGAAACTCCAGCTCAATGAGTTGGAAGAAATTAGGATTGATGCTTATGACAGTGCTAGGGAGTATAAGAACAAAATAAAACTCGTGCATGATAGAAATATTTTACGAAAGTCATTTTCTCCAGGTCAAAAAGTTCTTCTGTATGACACACGGTTACATCTTTTCCCCGGGAAGTTACGCTCTCGGTGGACAGGTCCTTATGTGGTTCGCACTGTCTTTCCTCATGGAGCTATTGAGATTGAGACTCAGGATGGTGGAAACATCACCAAAGTCAACGGTCAACGACTAAAACCGTTTTTAGAGTCTAACCCTACAGGTAATATTGAGGAGGTCCCTCTGGAGGACCCAGCGTACTCTGATTGACCATCAGAGCCGTTTGTGTATGTATGTATCAGATTTTTAAGCTTTTTCAGCTTTATTGCTACGCTTCATTCAGGTACTATCTTTCTGACTCCCTTACTTTTACTCTTCTGGTATTGTTCTTTACTTAGAAACATTGAGGACACTGTTTAATTTAAGTTTGGGGGTATTGGGAGACTTTTTAAGGTTTAATAAGATTTGGAATTTAGAAGCATGTGAACAATTCAGGGTGACACTAACCACTCTAGGTAGATAGAAACTTAGCCATTTTGCTATAGGATTGGTGTGCCCAGCTAGATGGTCTATTCATAAAGGAAACAGAGTTCAGGTGTTAGAAATAACATGATAGTTGTCACCACCATATCATGTTCTGTTTTATTATTTGCAATTTCATGTTTCTCTGAGAGTATTGGTGGGTCCTAGCATCGACGTGTTAATTAGCGCTGGAATGACATTTAGTGTGTTGAGATCATGCCCCAGTTTGAATAATATGTTATTGTTTTAGAGTTATGTGTGTGGTCCCCCTGTCTCCGTCGCCTAAGCAAGCGTGGAATGCAGGATCCATGGGATTACACATGTACTAGGTAAAAAAAAAAAAAAAAAAAAAAAAAAGTTAGAAAAAAATTGAAAAAAAATAAATAAATATAGTATTTGGTATTTTCAAGTTCTCCCTGTCTCCGTCGCCTAAGCAAGCGTGGAACGCAGGATCCATGGGAACTTGTAAATATTTTAGTTAGTGGTAACTGTTGAAAATAAATGGGGAGTATCTCGACACACTAGGTTTCATCTCGGTACTGACCTTCAGACAGATATGGGAAACACCGTGCGCCTCAGTCAACATTTGCGACCTTCTACAGTCTACTTTCATCTTCTAAGTCTTTTCATGTGATGTGTGGATAGATAACTGTCTGAGTAGAACTCTGTTGTCTTAGATATGAATTTTAGTATGCTTGAGTTAACACTCGTGTACAGTGATTGGATCCATAAAGGGTAATGGTCCCTATAGCCGAATATCTAAGTAGCCAACTAACTAGCTTGTTTAGTGTCTATCCTGAATCATTCACGTGTTGCTAAGATCTAGATCCAGGTTTTGTGGGTATACCTCTTGTAAACCCTCACGAGACAAAACTCGTCCACTCACCTAGGGGTTCAACGGCTTACTGCATATGCTAAATGTAGTCGCGATTCCTGCGAAAGTGAGTTAGGATTTTTACTTTATTTTTAGTAGTTTGCTCGAGGACTAGCAAAATAGTAAGTTTGGGGGTATTTGATAGACACATTTTTCTGTCTAAATTGCACCTTAATTTCTAGTGAGTTAGTATTCGATTTTGTGTCTATTACGTGTTTCTATGCTTTTGTAGGTACATTAGAAGAATAAAGATTTGTGGAAAAATTGGCTCAAAAAGTGTTCAAAGCACCCGGGAAAATGGATCAAGGCACCCACACTTTGGATTGGGGCACCCTTGGATCGGGATGAGCTGGATCGAACCAACTCAGCGGGTCAACTCGGCCCAGTCAACTCGGTCAAAGTCAGTTGACCGAGTCAAACCTTCATCGGGACAGTTTCATCGGCAGCAAACTTCTGATTTTCAAATCAGATTTTCTTTGCGATTTCAGCGCAAATTGGGAGTTACCCAATCTAATTCAAGGTTCGTAAAATCGATTAGAAGCTCTAGAAGCCGAAGATAAGGGCCAGAGGAGCATGAATTTGGACGGGAACAGGAATACATCCCTGTTTTGGATTGGCATCAAATTCTCGTCAAACTACCGAGTTATAATGGGATTAGAACATCCTAGAAGACTCCAAAGGCCTATATAAAGAGTTTACAAGCTTCAGAAATAAGGTACGCAGCTCCAGGATCAAGTTTTCTATTTTCCGGCTAACTCCGTCAACGCTGCTACACCAGCCGTCACCGGTGTTCATCCTCACCTTCACCGAAGAAGACAGCTCACCCACACTTTTATCTGTTGCAAAATTTGAAATCTCTGTTGCTATTTCTCACTGTTATATTCTTGGTTGAATTGGGTTGTAACAGTTGGAACTGATTCTGTAACGTGTGTTCTGCGTTACTGTTTAGCTGTTACAGCGTTAATCAATCTTGTAATCTTTCTTTTGAGCAATGAAATCAACTTTTGAGAAAGTTTTCTTCACCATGGGCTAAGTCTAACTACTGGGATGATGGATAAGGTAATTTTCTCAATTTTATGTGATTTAATTATTTTCTAATAATTATTTATAATTCTTTTATTATTAAAATTGCATAGTTTTGAATAGTAAAACCGGTTTTCTTTCAACAGTTGTGCTTTTGCTTGATGGATTATGCTTAGTTAATTAATTTTGATAGTCCATGCTTGTGATTTACCTCTGTTTGTTAGCATAACAAAACCAACTTTGGCAATTATTTGTGCTTTAATTAATTTAAAAGGAATTATCTGATTAATCACATAGGTTGTTAGATTTACCTGATTCCTGATTCCTGGTTTTCCCCATATTTTCTAAAAATCATCTCTAGTTTATTTTCCTGATTTTTATTTAATTAGATTAAGTCCAATATTTTCTAAAATCATTACCTTCACAAGTTCGAGAATCGAACCTCTTTTTACCGCTATATAAAATCACACCATTTGGTTACAAAAAATGGAATAGAAGTTGATCCAGCTAAGATCCAAGCAATAACAAATATGCCATCACCCAGCAGTATTAAAAGTGTACAGAAATTAAATGGATGTCTGGCTGCCTTAAACAGATTTATTGCCAGATCATCAGAACGGTGCAAACCTTTCTTTGAAATACTCAAGAAGAAAAATAAATTTGAATGGAACGACCAATGTGAACAAGCATTCCAAAGCATAAAGAAGCATCTAGATACATTGCCAGCATTACAGAAGCCGGAACCAGAAGAGATATTAACTTTGTATATATCGGCAACAGAAGATGCAATCAGTGCAGTGATGGTACGGACTAATGAAAAGATAGAAAAACCAATATATTATATCAGCAAAACCCTTAATTCGGCAGAAAGAAATTATACAAAGATCGAACAACTCATATTATCATTAGTCTTTGCCACTCAAAAGTTAAGTACTTATTTTCTCACACATTATGTTCGTGTCCCGAGCAAGGCACCGTTACAATCAGTATTGAAAAATACGGGAAAAGTGGGAAGAATCGCTAAATGGAACGCCCAGCTAGAACAATTCAATATCATTTATGAGTTGCAAACCGCACAAAAATCTCAATTTTTAGCTAACTTCCTTGCAGACTTCCCAATTGAAGAAGAACATGAAATTCAAGGTCTGATAATAATAAAAAAATATATATAATAATTCACTCATTCAAATTATGTTATCACATTAACATTTTAGTTTATTTATAATTAAAGGATTACCCGGATGCGAGGAAGAAGACCCACAAGATATTCTGGACTCGGCGAATTCTCAAAAGTGGGAAGTCTTTGTTGATGGATCCCGAAACAAAGAAGGAGCAGGAATTGGCATCGTGATTATTACACCAATGGGAGACCGAATGATTCATTCTTTTCGTCTTGAATTTGAAGAGCATACAAATAACATAGTAGAATATGAAGCTATGGTTCATGCTTTAAAACTCATCATTGAATTGGGAATCAGCAATGGTCGACTTACAAGTGATTCGCAGTTGGTAATTCGACAACTTGAATTAAAATATCAAACACTTGATGCAGATTTAGCACAATATAAAAATCTTGTTCAAATTTTAGCAATCCAAATCCCAAACCTTACTTTCCGGCATCTGTCCCGAGACAAAAATCGACATGCTGATGCTTTGGCATTCATTTCTTCCATGTTAAATGACCCTAGTATGACAGCACTCAAAGTCGGAAGGATATATGAACCCTCTATCCAGATAACAGTACTTCATAATATGGAAGAAAATGTAATAGAAGAAATTCATGGTCCTGCAATGCAAAATGTTCAATTTATACCTCAACAAAAAGGTGATCAAACAAGTGAACCGGATTGGAGGATTCCGATTCATCAATACTTACAAGATAACGTATAACCTACCAATTCTCAGGAAGCAAGAAAAATTCAACTCAAATCAGATAATTACCAACTTCGGGATGGAATTTTGTATCGAAAATCATTTCTTGGACCATTATCCCGATGCCTATCACAAAAGGAAGGAATTCGAATACTTAAAGAAATACATTATGGGGATGCAGGAAACCACAGTGGAAGACGATCACTTGCATTAAAAGCCAAAACCCAAGGTTATTATTGGATATCCATGCAAAAAGACTCAGACAACATGGTACGAAGATGTGAAGAATGCCAACGATTTGCAAAAAAGATCAAAGCACCAGCCACAGAGCTCAATTCTATACTTAGTCCATGGCCATTTGTAAAATGGCGAGTAGATATTGTCGGTCCGTTAGTTGAGGGAACCAAAAAGAGACGATATTTAATAGTGGCTACTGATTATTTCACCAAGTGGGTAGAAGCAAAAGCATTAGCTCGGATAAGAGATTCCGATGTATTTACATTTTTATTTGAAAACATCATTGTAGATTCGGAATTCCCGCAGCCATAGTTTCCGATAATGGACATCAATTTCAAGGAAGAAATATTGATATGTTATTTGAGACATATAATATTCAACAATACAGATCCACACCATTTTATCCACAAAGTAATGGACAAGCCGAATCCACAAATAAAACAATAGCAATGAATCTGAAGAAGACACTGGTTGGGTATCACAAACGTTGGTGTGAACAATTGCATAATACATTATGGGCATATCGCACCACGAGAAGAGAATCCACTGGAGAGTCACCTTTTCTTCTCGCATATGGTGCAGAAGCAGTCAACCAACTGAAATCA
Organism: Papaver californicum; assembly: GCA_023531435.1. Lineage (NCBI taxonomy): Eukaryota > Viridiplantae > Streptophyta > Magnoliopsida > Ranunculales > Papaveraceae > Papaver > Papaver californicum. Next base: position 3,853 of record JAJJMC010008420.1, on the reverse strand, counting down.
TTCTACCCACGACAAGAACAGAAGCATGGGAGAAAAATTTAAATACAGATCTAATGTTACAAAAATTGGATGATTTAGAAGAAAAGCGGGAAGTGGCACTCCAGAAAATGGAGAACTATCAAAGAAGGTTGGCACGGGATTACCACAAAAAAGTCAAATCCCGAAACTTTATCCAAGGACAATATGTATTACGACAAATTCCTGAATACCATCGAGACAAAGATGCTGGAAAGTTCGTACCAACTTGGGACGGACCATACGTAATACACGCATCAGCTGGACAAGGATCGTACTATCTCCAAAATATGCTAGGAGAAACCTTACAACATCCTTGGAATGCACGATACCTAAAGCTTTATTATCCATAAATAATAGCACAATTTTGAAGCTGTCACAGGTATTTATGTCTTTATTTGATCTTTTATTTTACAATGAGATTCCCACTGAGTTTATATTTACAATAAAATTTAAATCCAGGAACATCTTATTCTGGAAAAACGCTTCGATTGGCGACATAATCTAAATTCAAATCCAGAAACATCATAATCTGGAAAACGCTTCGATTGGCGACATAATTAAAACTCAATGCCCAAAGAGGTACATGTCTTATTGGAATTTGAATAAATTCAAAAGTTCTAATAAAGAAGGAATGCCTAACTTATGGTTATCATTTTCAGAGTACGTTCGGGACCAACCCTGTATCTTACCCCTGGCCCGGGTTTGTTTCGTATGCGTGGGATCTCGAATTATATGTTTTGAGGTATATACACTTCAATCCATTATACTCCTGAAGCAATATGATTAACCTAAAGATTTTATAAATATCATATTTTATGCAGGAACAATGTTCAGAGCACAGACCAGTCAAAGATAAAAAATCGCAAAACGATGTTCTCAACAATAATAAGTCAAGCTACAATACAAGAGAGGATCGGGACAAAAAGCTAGAATATTTAAAAATAAAGCTACGAACAGTACAATCCAAAAGCAAATACAACTACACTTCAGGGTTGGACTTTCAGAGTGGTTGAGAAGGAACCACCGGAACAGCAGCACGACCATTCAACACGGAAGGATCAGCTTGAGCCCGATCCAAAGCAGAATTGAACGACATCGCAATCTTAGCTTTGGCATCTTGTCTTAACCAGACAACATAAGCATGGATGTAATCAACTTCGGATTGAAGATCTTTAATCTTTTGCTGATCTTTTTCTACTTTCTTCTTTTCAACATTTAATTCCTTTAGTAGTTCATCAGCTCTTGATTGTACTTTTATCATTTCTTGATCTTGAACACTTAGTTCAGTTTGTAAATCCCGAAGTTTGATCGTACTCAGAGCCACATTTTTCTCTGAAGTCTTCATCTCTTCAGTAAGGTTTGCTATTGTATTGTTTGCAATGTTAAGTTCAGCTCCTGCTACTGTTGCTCGGCCATTAGCTTCATTCATTTTCTTTTCTAGCACTGGAAATCAGGATGAATATTAGATAAACCATATAACACCATCAATAAAACAACCATATAACTAAACATATACCTCTAACTACAGATTTAAATTCTGCTTCTTTAAGGGTTAAAGTTTTCAGAACTTCCTGATACTTGGATTCCGCTCTATTACGTCTCCAGGTATTCAACTCAATACTATCGGACAACTGTGTTAATTTCTTCTTAACCAGTTCCATATCCATATTTACTTCTCTCGCATGATTGTTCAACTGAGTCATCCTACGCTGGAACCTAAACAGAGATTCCAAGTCTCCCTCTGATCCCATAAATGAAGGGTAGAATTTCAAAAAAAAAAAAAAAAAAAAAAAAAAAAACGAACTATAGGAATCGTACCTAATATAGGTAAATACCAGAGCGAACCATAGGATCGTACCCGATATAGGTAAATGTTGGAACGATTGTAGGATCGTAGTACGAACCCAAAATAAAGCATGTACTAAGAAGTAAGGACAAACCTTGATTTTGATCTTGAAGCTTTTGATTTTGATCCTCAAAATTTTGAAGTTGTTGCTGTTGCTGGTGTTGCTGTTCTTGTTGTTGTTGAAGTTGTTGTTGAAGATTGTTGTTTTGTTGCTTGAGATTTTCAATTTCTCGCTGCAAATTTTCATTTCCACTCTTTGCTTTTGATGTCTCATTCTTGAACATTAGCTCCATCATTACGGCCCGAGCCTTATAAAATTTGTACGCTGCAAATGTACAATCGGTACCGTACTTAAGCTGAGCGAGAGCTTGCTGTGGAAAAGAGTACGATGAACCCTCTGCCACGGTTAGAATCTCACTCAAAGAAGAAGGAATACTGAGCGGGTATGGTTGATCGAAACATTCGCCTTCGAACCAAGCATCCCGAGTACTATCCAGCGAAGCTGCACCAATTGAAGCCCGTATCCTAGCCATTGAGGCACTATCGGACTTCGATGGATCGTGCCGAGCGGAAGTATTTAGAAACCCTTTGGAAACAAACCATTGAAAGGCTTCATCTTCTTCACGCGCAAGAGTAACTCCCTCATCTTCCTCAGAAAAAGGCCATTGAAGGGGAGGATCAGCATCGGGCATTTCATCATCGCTATCGTAAGCAGGAATGGTAGATCGAGCTAATGTCCCGATGGGGGCATCTAATGTATGAATAACTTCAGAAGCATTTACATCCCCAATAGGGTGCTGGACATCAGGAACGACTGAAGTATGAACGATTGGAATTGTACTTTCAGCATTAACTCCTTCAGAAATTTTATTTCTTTGATCTTCTACAACAACATTTTTATTTTCAACATTTTCTTCAACAACAGCAACTTCGATCAATTTTACTATATTCTCTTCCTCAATAGTAACATCGTCTGCTTCCTCTTCCGGTAATCCAGAAAATACTGTTATTGTACCGCTGCAAGGGGCAACGTGCTCTATTTCAAAGGAAAAAGGAAGAGGAGAAAAGGAATCGAAGATACTGGAGGGAGCAGTGGCGTTTGGAACAGCTTCAGAAATAGATGAGGGTACAGAAGGCTGATCTGGAGAAAGAATAGGTTCTCCCACACTAACGGGCACAGCGTTAAGGATAACATGCTTTCCCGATACTTCAGTTTGGACCGAACCTTCAGCAGTAGTTATAAGAGCAGAACTGCACCCCTCAACTAAATTATCTCTAATTTCCCCTTCTTCTGCTTCAGAAGGGTACGCTGGTCTTCTCAATTTCCTCTTTTTCTTTATTTCTTCAGGAAAAACTAACTTACGTTTCCCTTTACCCTCAATAACCTCTTCTTCTTCAACTCTTTGTCTTCCCTTAACAATTTGAATACCGAGACTTCGACGTGGAGGAGGAGGAGGGACATCATTGACAAGGTCAGAATCAGGTTCAATCTGAAACACAAATGTGTATCCCGTAAGGAATAATTTAACAAGAATTCATAACAACATTGAAATAAAGAGTAACACAAACCTTATAATCGAATTTGTAATCCTCGAAATTTAATCGCCAAGGGCAATAGCATGGGAATCGATTTCGAAGCATTTGAATTTCATTGCTGGAAATATTAACATAAATCCAAGGACCTTCAATTACAATCGGAGTGCGATACCATTTATAATCATGATCCTGACGAATTCTCTCCTTTGTGGGAAAATCAAGCTTGGTTTTGGGAATATGTTTGATTTTGGGATCATCAATTTCATGTAACAAGGAAAATCCCGAATGACTTTTGCGAGCGGGACTAACGCTCCATTTCACATAATTTTTCTTTGAGATACAATCTCCATATGTGGCCTGAAAGTTTTCAACAGTATAACTACTGCATTCTGTAAAATCTGGAACATAGCAAGAAAGATTAGTCCGCCCTTCACTTCGGAGATAACATTCGTC
>JAJJMC010008391.1:47500-48640 GCA_023531435.1 Papaver californicum | reverse complement strand
TTTTTGGAGGAGAAACTATGCGTTTTTGGGACCTCCGCGCTCCCTGGTTGGAACCTCTAAGGGGTCCAAATGGCTTGGACTTGAGCAGGCTGAAAAAAGACATCCAACCTTGGCAAGAACGGCGTTCTGCGGAATATATGACCCATGCTCCTTTAGGTTCCTTAAATTCCGTGGGTGGCGTAGCTACTGAGATCAATGCAGTCAATTATGTTTCTCCTAGAAGTTGGTTAGCTACCTCTCATTTTGTTCTAGGATTCTTCCTATTCGTGGGTCATTTATGGCATGCGGGAAGAGCTCGTGCAGCTGCAGCAGGATTTGAAAAAGGAATTGATCGTGATTTGGAACCTGTTCTTTTCATGACCCCTCTTAACTGAGACAGGAGATCAAATGCCTGAAGTAGGAATCAATTTGATTCCATCATTTGGATTAGGTCATACTTAAAAAGTGTTCCTTTTTACTTTCTTTTTTCTGGCTCGGCTATCCCACCTAGCCGAGCCATTCCACCTTATGATACCAGGTTAAGCCAAAACAATAAAGAAAGAAATCTATTCAATGAGAAAAAGGAGAGAGAGGGATTCGAACCCTCGATAGTTCTGAACAAAGAACTATACCGGTTTTCAAGACCGGAGCTATCAACCACTCGGCCATCTCTCCGAAAGACAATCTCTATTTTATTTGTATTCCCCCGAATAGAACATGGTCATCTGAGTGGATACCATCACTATCTGTAGAAACATACCAAGTGTGAATCTATAATAGATCGATGATCCAGCATGTCCGTTTGTAAAGTAAATCAAAATTTTTCCTAGACCCCATGTCTGAATAAAGTGATAATAAGTTCGATAGGATCCATGGGTTCATGGTCAAATCCCTTCATGATAGAATTTATTACAATTTTTTGGCTTATAGAGGGATCAAATGGTATAGTTCTGTTGATAGCTTGGAGGATTATAAGCATGACTATTGCTTTCCAATTGGCGGTTTTTGCATTAATTGCTACTTCCTCAATCTTACTGATTAGTGTACCCGTTGTATTTGCTTCTTCAGATGGTTGGTCAAGTAATAAAAATGTTGTATTTTCCGGTACATCATTATGGATTGGATTAGTCTTTCTAGTAGCTATACTTAATTCTCTCATTT
>JAJJMC010008391.1:10000-42500 GCA_023531435.1 Papaver californicum | reverse complement strand
CTACTCCAGCGTCTAGAAATTGGTTAATTGGTAACGAGACATGTATTTGGTGTCCCGCCCAAGAAAGAGATCCAAGTCCTAGTAACCCCGCTAAATGGTGATTCAACATGGATTCTACATCTTGGAACCAAGCCAACTTTGGAGCAGCTTTGTGATAATGGAACCAACCAGCAAAAAGCATTAACGCCGCAAAGACCAATGCACCAATTGCAGTACAATAGAGTTGTAATTCACTAGTTATTCCGGACGCTCTCCAAATCTGAAAAAACCCAGAGGTTATTTGTATTCCTCGGAAACCCCCACCCACATCACCATTCAATATTTCTTGGCCCACGATTGGCCAAACCACCTGAGCGCTGGGTCTAATGTGAGTAGGATCGCTTAGCCATGCTTCATAATTGGAAAAACGGGCACCGTGGAAATACATGCCACTCAGCCAAAGAAATATGATGGAGAGTTGACCGAAATGGGCACTAAATACTTTTCGGGAGATCTCCTCCAAATCACTGGTATGGCTATCGAAATCGTGAGCATCGGCATGTAGGTTCCAGATCCAAGTGGTAGTATCAGGGCCTTTAGCTATTGTTCTTGAGAAATGACCTGGTCTGGCCCATTCCTCGAAAGAAGTTTTTACGGGATCCCTATCCACCAAAATTTTAACTTCTGGTTCCGGCGAACGAATAATCATTGAGTCCTCCTCTTTCCGGACAACACATACAAAGAGACCTGCCAACAGTCAAGTAATTAGTGAACTTCTGAAATCTATTTATAATTAGTTCCTTTCCTTCCTATCTCCCAGCTATTTATTTTGTTTAGTTATTTACTAGAGCAATTATGATCTGGAAGTCGATCCGGGGCAAGTGTTCGGATCTATTATGACATAGCCATGAGGCGCTCAACGGACCTTTATAATATTTGAAAATCCTTTCCCGGCTTTGACTTGACACAAAAACTCTTTTTTGGATTCATATGTAAATTACAGGTGCTTAGATGGAGCTGCTTCGTATCTTACATAGAACGTATGACTATTGCTCGATTCCAAATCACTTCATTGGGGCAGTCATGAATAAGACCAAGACCCCAGTATCCACATTCAAAGGCTTTTTTAGTTTGAATAGCAAAAAGGGATGTATGATGTACTGTAGTCGGGTATCGTTTATGCCTACGAGGTACTAAACGAAATAGAACAGAACAATCTTAGAAGGGATACAATGAAATTCCTTGATTAGCTCTTCCCAGAGGAAAGATCCATTTTTTTTACTGACGGATAAAAAGAGTGTTCTTATTCAAACCGCCGCGTGATCTTCAACCAATTATGCGCTTCAATATAATTACCTGGAGTAAGCGCTATAGCTTGTTTCCAATACTCCGCAGCTTGATCGGACCAAGCTTCCGCAATTTCAGAATCTCCCTGCCGAATGGCCTGTTCTCCTCGGTCGGAATAGGTGGGTCGATTCCTTCCCTTAGAACCGTACTTGAGAGTTTCCTACCTCATACGGCTCAGCAATAAATTATTTTGGTGTCCCATCTTATCTTAATCGACCCTATCTAACTAAATAAGATTTTTCATAAATCTATCCCATTTTTGTTTCTCGGGTTAACCAGAAGGGGTTAATTACATTTACATAAGTTTTAAACTTTCATTTTGATTCAAAATAAGTTTTATCTTTTCTCCTACCTTCAGAAAAATGAACCCCACTATAGTTATCTTTTTCTGAAAGGTAACTATCTCCGTTTCATTTTCATATAGAATCTTTGAAAAAGACTTTCCTCTCTAAGAAAGAAAGGACTTACTATCTTTGGGATCTGATGCTACACCGCTGCTCAATACCTTAGTGGATCAACCCTATTACATAAGTTGATTCCTAACTTATATCTCATATCATGACATAAGTAAGCAGTTTTTTCTTATTGTATCGACCCAAAATCTCACTAATTGATCTTTACGGCGCTTCCCCTATCAATTAGATCTTTTATCTATCCATAGAATATAGTATTATAGGCATATTCATTTCTTCATTTTTTGGCTTTTATGAAGTATCTTTCTTTGCTACAGCTAATAAAAATCGTTGCTTTGTACGATACATATGTAGAAAGCCTATCCTCTAGTATTTACTAGCGTATTTTATCTTTCTTTCCCTCTTTCTATAGTGGAGATAGTCGCACGTAATGACAGATCACGGCCATATTATTAAAAGCTTGTGGTAAGAATGGATTTCGTTCTAGTGCCCGGAAATAATATTCCAAAGCTTTTGTATGTTCTCCGTTACTTGTGTGGATAAGGCCTATGTTATACAGTATATAACTTCGATCATAGGGATCAATTTCTAGTCTCATAGCTTCATAATAATTCTGTAAAGCTTCCGCATAATTTCCTTCGGATTGAGCTGACATCCGTTACGGTCGTTCATTCTATTCAAAGAATCCCCGTTTCAGAACCGTACGTGAGATTTTCATCTCATACGGCTCCTCCCTTCTGTGCATAATGAATGATAATAATCCATGGAACCAAAAGAATATTGAAATATTCTCATTATGAACTGACAGGGACTAGTGTTTTTACAAGAAATCTCTAGCCAGCCTTCCTGCAAGAGGTCTTTTCTTAACACTAATCGTGTTGTTGCTAGATAGAAAAGGTTACTCCAACAATTTCTTTGTCCTCAACGCCCCCTATTTCCAGGAATTAGTCACTTCAACAGTCTTTGATGGTTATATAGGTATCCAAAGTACAAACGAGATGGATGTTTGTTGTCCCAACCATTCTTGTTAGTTCCGATCCCGATAAGGAAAGGGATAATTTATAACAAAGTTTTTTTTGTTGATTCCTAGGTGTAGTGCTTCTTCCCCTATGCCGCCTATTGGTACTGATGGAGTAGGATGGACCTCTAATACAGAAGAACCTATAGGTGTAACCTTTCGTTCAATACTAGATTAGAAAATTGAAGTATCTGAGGCTGCATCAATCGGGGATACACAATAGAAGGAATTGTTCTATTTCCAAACTTCACCTTCAAGAAGCGTAGATTTTTTGCAGATTTATTTCAATAAACGCCTTTCGTTTTATACCGAATCCAACCCTGCGTGCCTTTACTCGTAAGACGGAGAACACTAAATAGAATCAAATCACACCATCTCTATAATAGGTAAATGCCTCTTTTTCTCCGGAAGTTGTCGGAATTATGCGTAATAAGATATTGGCCACAATTGAAGAGGTCTTATCAATAAAATTTCCATTTATCCGTGATCTAGGCATAGTTCGCAATCCATTCTATAATTCTTCTCATTACCTCGCATGGGAAAAGAATCCCACAAACAAAGGAATTGTACAGGACGAAATAACATAAAAAAAGACTCGTTCTAAACATTCAATTAATATTTCCTACAGATTATGATTCAAAGAAGGAAAAAGAATAGAATAATAATTCTATGACCAAAATCCCATCCATTTTCATATTTCGAATTGTTATAATCGGTTAGTCGTACCTATATTGCAAAAATAAATATGAATGGCTCGCTATTCACCCGATTTCTGGGTCATAATCATAAAATTTTGTAGGAGAGATGGCCGAGTGGTTGAAGGCGTAGCATTGGAACTGCTATGTAGGCTTTTGTTTACCGAGGGTTCGAATCCCTCTCTTTCCTTATCTTTGCCTAATTCAAGAGCGTTATTGACCACAATGGATCAAATAACAAGGAATAGGATTATTCCACGAGGTAGACCTTTCTTTGAAATGAATTCTATATTCCTAATTGGGGTGGTACGAAAAATACTGATTAAAGGGTCGCCAAGACATAAAAAAATCCCCGCGGATCCATTTATGATACATGAATGGGAAAAATATCCGGATCAAACCCCTTAGCTTCGGTCAATTTACTTCGGCGAAAAGGGGGAAAAATTCTCCGAATCCTTGCCTTGCTATTTGAGTTAGGTTCAAGTCTGACGGGAATAATATTCTACGACTAGCAACTCGTTTATTTTCAAGCCGACCCACTTACTATCTATTATTTGATTGACTAACCCTTTATATTGGGATGAGTGAAGAGTCAAATGTTTTGGCAATTCTTCATGGGAGGATGAATCAAGATAATTTTGAATCAGAGCTTTGGATTTTTGTTCATCCCTCGTCGTAATAATATCTCGGGGTTTGCAGCGATAACTTGGTATATCTACTATATGGCCATTAACTAAAATATGTCTATGGTTAACTAATTGCCGAGCTCCAGGAATGGTCGAAGCCATACCCAATCGAAAAAGTATGTTATCCAAACGCATTTCAAGTAATTGTAGTAAAACCTGACCAGTTGACCCTTTGGCTTTTCCGGCGATACGAACATATTTAAGTAATTGTCGCTCTGTCAGACCATAATGAAACCGCAATTTTTGTTTTTCTTCTAGACGAATACGATATTGAGACTTTTTCCCAGAACGCGATTGATTTCTAAGATCATTTCCGGCTTTAGGCCGTTTACTAGTTAGTCCCGGTAAAGCCCCCAGACGGCGTATTTTTTTGAAACGAGGCCCTCGGTAACGAGACATAAAAACTCCTTTTTTATTTACAGAATAAACCTAAATTAAGACTGAACTAAACGATAAACGAAAAAAATATACTGAAGTTAAGTACTGTACTACAAAGAAGAATGAGATGAATTGTATCAATATTCAGACTCTTTTGTATATATAGCAAGGTAAGGAGACTTTGTCCTAATTTGTTCTGTAGAGATCTAACCAACCGCTCGAATCCGTTTTTTATTCATAGTTGGAAGTTCTTACGACATAATAGATCCACTATTTTTGAGAAAAGGAAAAAAGTATTTTCAATATACCTTGAGTTCAACCAGACATTATTAATCATGTAATAAAGTATAAAATGGAACAAAGAGAGAAAAGCCGGCTATCGGAATCGAACCGATGACCATCGCATTACAAATGCGATGCTCTAACCTCTGAGCTAAGCGGGCTCACATAACAGAAATTGTGTTGTGCATAGGAATTCAGTCAACTACTTAGCTCTTAGCTATTCAAAATCGATAATGAATATGAATAGAGAAAAAATGAATACTGAATAGAATGGTATTCTATAACAATATAATATAACATAAGAATTAATATAACGATAAATAGAGTGATATATGATATCAAAATTTTCAATGGGAAGAAATTCTACATTTTTTCTTTTCCATAATTCTCTTTTATATTTATAATTTATATGAATATGATTATCAATATCTTAATTCTAAATTATTAGAAATTAAGAAAAATATGGCATTCTAAAAAAAGAATCGAACGTTCAAGTATTTAAAATCGGGCGGGAAAAGTGAGAGGAAGAGAGGAATATATATGTGATATATATCCATCCATATTGAATTGCGGATACATCAATGATAGAATCATTTCTGATTAAACCAAATGTAGGTCCTTCAATAGAGAAAAAGGGGTAGATAAAAAAGAAATCAAAGAGGAGTAAAGAGAGAAACCTTTTAGATAGATAAGCTGTATCTAATGAATTCAACGGTTAACGGTTCCAGCATGAACGAAAAAAAGAAAGGGATGGCATCCCGGCCAGATCTTCGGCTCAAACTAAAAAGGGGATATGGCGAAATCGGTAGACGCTACGGACTTGATTGGATTGAGCCTTGGTATGGAAACCTACTAAGTGATAACTTTCAAATTCAGAGAAACCCTGGAATTAAAAATGGGCAATCCTGAGCCAAATCCTGTTTTCAGAAAATAAATTAAGGGGTTTCTGAAAGCGAGAATAAAAAAAGGATAGGTGCAGAGACTCAATGGAAGCTGTTCTAATGAATGGAGTTGACTGCGTTGGTAGAGGAATCCTTCTATTCAATTTGAATTTAAACTCCATAAAGAATGGGGGATAAACCTATATACGAGACGTACGTATACGTACTGAAATATCAAAGATTCTATGAATGCCGCCCTAAAATTTTTTTTACATAAAAAAAAAGGAATCATTTTTGTGAATCTATTCCAAGTTGAAGGAAGAATCGAATATTCAGTGATCAAACCACTCACTCCATAGTCTGATATATCTTTTGACGAACTGATTAATCGGACGAGAATAAAGATAGAGTCCCGTTCTACATGTCAATATCAATACAGACAACAATGAAATTTATAGTAAGAGGAAAATCCGTCGACTTTATAAATCGTGAGGGTTCAAGTCCCTCTATCCCCACAAAAAGGCCCGTTTTACTCCCTAACTGTTTATTTATACTTCTACTCTTTTTTCTTTTCGGCAGCGCCCGAAAATTAGCTATATTTATCATTCACTGTACTATTTCACAAAAGGATCGGAGCAGAAAAGCCTCTCTCGTATCACAAGTCTTGTGGTATATATGTACAAAAGAAAATCTATGATCAAGGAATCCCCGTTTGAATCATTCACAGTTCACAGCATTATTTTCAACTTCAAAAGTTTTCTTTTTTGAAAATTCCGGAAATTCCAGGGCCTGGGTAAGATTTTGTAATGCTTTTTGATTCTCTTGAATTGACATATACCCAAGCCCTCTAGTAGGATGGGGATGGTGCCTCAAGAAGGGTTGGGATAGCTCAGTTGGTAGAGCAGAGGACTGAAAATCCTCGTGTCACCAGTTCAAATCTGGTTCCTGACATTGAGTATCTACTGTTAAGTTCCTGACATTGAGCATCCATTATTAACCCACAGGTTAATAATAGATACTCATACAAATTCGATACGAATCAGCATACATACATGCTATCGTCCGAATGTCTAGAGAGAGAAAATCCTACCCTTTTTCTTAAAGTCTGTATAAAAAAAGAAATAGAATATCTTCCAAATTTGGGAATCTCAATGAGGACCCATTTTTTTGCGCATCCATATATCCATATATAGGAAAAAGAGTTCGATTACTCTGTTTGCTCTAGAAGAGACTGTAAAAAAATTCCTTGAATATCTCGCGGCGTAAAAAGAAAATTAGGTTCGTATCATTCAATGAGCATCTTGTATTTCATAGAATTTTGGAGCAATATAATCCTTACGTAAGGGCCATCCTATCCAACTTTCAGGCATCAAAATACGTTTCAGGCGTGGATGATTATCATAAGAGATTCCCAACATATCATAAGATTCCCGTTCTTGGAAATCCGCACTTTTCCAAATCCAAAAAACAGACGGAATTCTGGGATTTATCCTTGGGGCAAATACTTTAATGCATACCTCCTCTGGCTGATCCACACCATACTCTATTCTCGTAAGATGATACACACTAGCTAAGAGTCCGCCCGGTGCTACATCATAGGCACACTGAGAGCGTAGATAATTGTAACCATATACATATGAAATGACAGCAATGGAATGCCAATCCTCGGGCTTTATTTGTAAAGTTTCGACTCCTTGGTAATCGAAGCCTAAAGATCTATGAACTAACCCATGCTTGACTAGCCAAGCAGACAAACGACCCTGCATTTTTTTAATCTCTCCCGGATTTTCATTTGTATAAGTAGTTCACGTTTACGACGAAATTTTTGAAAATTGAAGTGAAGGGCATTTGCTATTCTTCTGCACAAAAGAAAAGCAGCCTCCCTAATTCACTAATTCGTGGGAAGATACTGAACTTTTGTATTTGAAAAATGTTTCATAAGGTATCTCTGAAGTGGATCGCGATTGATAGACTAATCCTTGATCATAATTTCCAGTATGCGTGCTGCGTCCAACATAAAACTTGTGAGTGGTAGTAAAACATCGATTATTCTGTTGAGACCCAAATCTATCCTCGTAGATTTCTCGAGATACCTTCTTACGAAGTTTTGTTATAGCATCGATAACTGCCTCCGGTTTAGGCGGGCAACCCGGCAAATAAACATCCACAGGAATTAGCTTATCAACTCCTCGAACAGTACTATAAGAATCAGTACTGAACATCCCTCCTGTAATAGTGCAGGCTCCCATAGCAATGACATATTTTGGTTCAGGCATTTGCTCATATAATCTTACTAAAGAGGGAGCCATTTTCATTGTTACTGTGCCGGCTGTTAAAATTAAGTCCGCTTGCCTAGGACTCGATCTTGGTACCAAGCCATAACGATCAAAGTCGAAGCGCGAGCCTATTAATGAAGCAAATTCAATAAAGCAACAACTGGTACCATACAGAAGCGGCCATAAACTGGAGAGTCTTGACCAATTTGAAAGATCATTTGATGTAGTTGAAATAACTGAATTTTGGGTTGTTTGATCAAGTACCGGAAACTCAATGGAATTCATAACTGTCTCAATGTCATTTTTTTCTTCTTTTTTCTTTTTATTGTCTGAATATTCAGGAGCTAAGACCATTCCAACGCTCCTTTTCGCCATGCATAAACTAAACCAACAATTAGGATAAGCACGAAAATTAAAGCTTCTATAAAAACGGATACACCCAATACATCGAAACTCATCGCCCATGGGTAAAGAAAAACCGTTTCAACATCAAAAACAACAAAAACCAGAGCAAACATATAATAACGAATTCGGAATTGTAACCAAGCGTCGCCCATTGGTTCTATGCCCGATTCATAACTAGAAAGTTTCTCCGGTCCTTCCCTAGTCGGGGCTAAAACTCCGGAAATGAAAAAAGCCAAAATAGGAATCAGACTTGATATTATTAGAAATGCCCAGAAAATGTCATATTCGTAAAGCAGAAACATAGATGCACTCCTATGAATGTGGAAAAATATATACCGTATTCTTCGATTCGATCTGGAATTTGAATTAAGCTATAACTTTTTAGTCGAAATACCAATGAATTTTGATTGAACTCCCCAGTTTTTTTGCTGTGGGTCATTCTTGTTTCAAGATTCATCGAGTGGAATCCGATTTTCACTTATTTCGATATGCTAGAGACATATTATGCTCTTATTACAAACTTATCGTTTTTATCTTGTCTCAAATTTTCTATAAAAAAAAGAGAAAAAAGAATTACATTACATCTTTTTAGTTCTAATTTATATAGAATTTTGATTAAGATTAAATTAAGATACTATTAAGAAAATGAACAATTCTATATGTATGTTATATCCTTTTTGAATATTCATATAATAAAACCGAAGGGTATTGGTTTATTCTTTTCATTAAGATCCAATCCAGTTAGAGGATTGTTGTTTCTATTGATTAGATACGGAAACTGAATGCATCGCCCTATTCTATTTTTTATCCTTGTTCTAGACTTAATGGATTTTATTCAATGCATTGAATTGAGAGAAACCCTTACATCTAACAACCCTAGGGTTCTATCCCCAATTTACATTTTTTGAGTCTGTACTACCTCGACCTGCAACCCATCCCCCCCAAAAAGAAGTGGGTTATTTAATTAGAACTCGAAGTCTTAAAAGAAGAATCTAGAATATCGATCTTTAGTACTTGAAATGGGTCCGAAAAGGCGAGAATACTTATTAATGTAATTAAAATGAGTTTTCAAAAGTAAGACCAACCGCTGGGTTAGCCTTCATGCAAAAAAAAAATTATGTTGAACGAACCCTATACAACGAAGTATATCACAACGGGAAAGTCAGCCGAATCCTAAATAATTTACAGAAGAAACTTCTTCTAATCGAATCGCGCTTTATCAACTCAAATGATTCGACAGACCAAATCCCCAAACAACTCATGGAAATCGATAGGGGTACAAACACTAATAGAGTTAGGAACCAGTCATTATCTCTGAAACAACGAATTGGGTTCTGCTCCCGAAAAAACGATGAGTTGGGGGCTTCTTAACTCGTCCAAGTGCAAACAGACCCTCAATCTTCTTGCATAAAGTAAGCATAGGTAGAATTGGACTGGTGAGCAATTGGATTGGGGTATATTGAGATCTAGAAAAAGAGATTTTGTACAAAAAGAAAAGGAATATCCCAAACCCTTTGATCCTGGATAGGAAAACAGGAAAAATTTGTGTGTAATTTATCCACAAAGAAGAAAGGACAGTTTTTTTATCCGAGATCAAACAAAGACTGATTGGGCCCACTGAAATGAATTTTGTCCCTTTCATGCTCACCCGCGGGGATCGCTCGGAGCATGTGATAATTATTCTATTTCGATGGGCCAAACGACTGTCCGACTACAACCAACAAACAAGAATGAGGAAATGAAAACTATAAAAATTTTTAGGGCTATACGGACTCGAACCGTAGACCTTCTCGGTAAAACAGATCAAACTTTTTATTATCGAAATGATTCGAACTGTTCCAAAGACCCAACATGCATTTTTTTTTGCATTGGGCTCTTTCATCAACTGATATAAATATCAGATAGTCCGCCATACTTTTTCTTAACAGAAAGATAACGAGATGGCTCCACGTGCTCTGATTCATTATTTAGATTATGATCCAGGAGCAATACCAAAGTGTTTCAAAGAAGAGTTACCTTGACGTAGGTCTGCCTCTGGCCTAGATCAACCTAAGTTAAATGGAGTCTCTATCGCTCTGCTCAAAGAGTCAAATATGAAACTTCATACACCTTAAAGTTCATATTACGAAAAGATATTTTTTTGAGGTCCTTATACTCATTATGCCTAGCATTGAATGGGCTGTGTATTCACCTTATCAATTATCGAATCAATGATGGGTTCTATTTGGAGCCTAAATTGGCACCCAAAGCGGACCGAACCAACTATTTGTCAGGCTATTGTTCCCTCGAATATATAGAGTAAGACACCGATTTATCAATAAGATCAATTTTTTTGATTGCATGATGGACTCCCCTGAAAAACATTGGCGCGCGTGTAAACGAGTTGCTCTACCAACTGAGCTATAGCCCTTGTGATAGATAGTTTATCATGGAAATAATTTCTTGTCAAGATGAATCTTCTATGATCCAACATGATAGCTTCTGATCTGTTTCCTGCCAAGAATTGGTATTGCTTCGAAATAAGATTGCATCTATAATTCATCGATATGACAAGCCCCTTTCTTTCTCTTTGTGATGATAAATGACCTACTTAACCCAGTGGTTAGAGTATTGCTTTCATACGGCGGGAGTCATTGGTTCAAATCCAATAGTAGGTAGAACTTATTAGATACCGGAGTAATTAGTATCTAATAAGTTTTTCTACCCACCCTCCCTTTTATTTTAGAGAAATGCCATTACAGTTGATTCGACTCAATCCGCAGAACCAAAATATGGTGTATAAACGGAATTCACTTTTTTATTGGGGCGCACCAATTAGTTATGAAATTGAATTGATAGCCTCTACTCGCGTCCTAGCTCGTCTGACGGCTAAATTCGCTTCAATAGTTTGTCTCTTGCCCTCAGCCCGACTTAAGTTAGCCTCAGCTATTTCAAGAGCTTGCTGAGCTTCTTGTGGATCAATGTCACTACCCTTCTCCGCATCATTTACTAAAATGGTAATCTCATTATTGCCTACTCTAGCAAAACCACCCATCAGAGCTATTTTTAACCATTGGTCATTAAGGCGTAGTCTCAAAATACCTATATCTACAGCTGTGGCAATAGGGGCGTGGTTTGGTAATACACCGATTTGGCCACTATTAGTAGATAAAACTATTTCTTTCACTTCTGAATCCCAAACAATTTGATTCGGGGTTAGTACACAAAGATTTAAGGTCATTTATTCAATTTGCTCTCCACTTCTAAGTTCACAGCCTTCGCGGTAGCTTCATCGATGTTACCTACCAAATAAAAGGCCTGTTCAGGAAGACCATCTAATTCTCCGGAAAGGATCAGTTGAAACCCCCTAATGGTTTCTGCTAGACCAACATATTTCCCTGGAGAGCCCGTAAATACTTCTGCTACGAAGAAGGGTTGTGATAAGAAACGCTCAATTTTTCGTGCTCTTGCTACGGTTAAACGATCCTCTTCAGATAATTCGTCCAACCCAAGGATAGCTATAATATCCTGAAGTTCTTTGTAACGTTGTGAAGTTTGCTTAACTCTTTGCGCAATTTCATAATGTTCTTCACCAACGATGCGAGGTTGGAGCATAGTTGACGTACTATCAAGAGGATCTACTGCTGGATAGATACCTTTTGAAGCTAGTCCTCTTGATAGTACGGTAGTAGCATCTAAATGTGCAAATGTCGTGGCAGGGGCAGGGTCGGTCAAATCGTCCGCAGGTACATAAACTGCTTGAATAGAAGTTATAGACCCCTCTTTGGTAGAAGTAATTCTTTCTTGCAAAGTACCCATTTCTGTACTAAGGGTAGGTTGATAACCCACAGCAGAAGGCATTCTGCCTAATAAAGCAGATACTTCGGATCCTGCTTGGACAAATCGGAAAATATTGTCGATAAATAGAAGGACATCTTGTTCATTAACATCCCGGAAATATTCTGCCATGGTTAGGGCAGTCAAACCAACTCTCATACGAGCTCCCGGCGGTTCATTCATCTGACCATAGACTAGAGCTACTTTTGATTCTGCAAGATTTTGTTCATTAATTACTCCAGACTCTTTCATTTCCATGTAAAGATCATTCCCCTCACGAGTACGCTCGCCCACTCCGCCAAATACGGATACGCCTCCATGAGCTTTGGCAATGTTGTTGATCAATTCCATGATAAGGACTGTTTTACCCACTCCAGCCCCCCCGAATAGTCCTATTTTACCCCCACGTCGATAAGGAGCTAAAAGATCAACTACTTTGATCCCTGTTTCAAAAATAGATAATTTTGTATCTAATTGTATAAAGGCAGGCGCAGATCTATGAATAGGAGATGTTGTGCGAGTATCTACAGGACCTAAATTATCAACAGGCTCTCCAAGAACGTTGAAAATTCGTCCGAGAGTCGCCCCACCAACTGGAACACTTAGAGCAGCTCCCGTGTCAATAACCTCCATTCCTCTCTTCAGACCATCTGTAGCACTCATAGCTACAGCTCTCACTCGATTATTTCCTAATAATTGCTGTACCTCACAAGTAACATTAATTAGCTCGCCGTCAGTATTTCGGCCCTTAACTACCAAAGCGTTATAAATATTAGGCATCTTACCCGGGGGAAAGGATACATCTAGCACCGGACCAATGATTTGAGCGACACGCCCCAGGTTTTTTTCTTCAAGTGCGGAAACCCCGAGACCCGAAGGGGTAGGATTTGTTTTCATAATGATAATAAAGTGAAATATGTAGAAATTCTTTGCATTTTGTAAACCGAAGAAAAAATGTCCGATAGCAAGCAGGTTGATCGGTTAATTCAATAATAAATAGGAGTTAGCACTTGATTTCGTTGGTACCATTCAAGCGACTCCAATTCGATTGTTTACTCGTTCAATGAGTGAATTTTCCAATTTCACAACCTAAAAAAAAGGTAGATGGATAAAAACCATGAGGGAGCGTTTCAGTTCTCTAGCATTATAGACAATCCCACCCATATTTTCTATGGAATTCGAACCTGAACTCTATTTATGATTCATTTTTTTTTTTCACATTGGCCATTGTTTCTTATTTCAGCATATAGTTTTCCGCCTCTTCTCTACCTTTTCAGGGACGAATTCCAGATAGTTTTACATCTAGGATTTACATATACAACATATAGCACTGTCAAGAGTGAATTTCCTTTTTTTTCTAAATTTAGATTAAAAAAAGTACGGGATTAGAAACTTGAAAAACAGGGATTGGGTTGCGCCATACATATGAAAGAGTATACAATAATGATGTTGATGTATTTGGCGAATCAAATACCGTAGTCTAACAACCAACCATTCTGATTAGTTGATAATATTTGTTGAGAGTTTTGTGAAAGATTCCTGTGAAAGGTTTCATTAACGGCTAATTCATGTCGAGTAGACCTTGTCGTTGTGAGAATTCTTAATTCATGCGTTGTAGGGAGGGACTTATGTCACCACAAACAGAGACTAAAGCAGGTGTTGGATTCAAAGCTGGTGTTAAAGATTACAAATTGACTTATTATACTCCTGACTATGAAACCAAGGATACTGATATCTTGGCAGCATTCCGAGTTACTCCTCAACCTGGAGTTCCACCTGAGGAAGCAGGGGCCGCGGTAGCTGCCGAATCTTCTACTGGTACATGGACAACTGTGTGGACCGATGGACTTACCAGCCTTGATCGTTACAAAGGAAGATGCTACGACATCGAGCCCGTTGCTGGAGAAGAAAATCAATATATTTGTTATGTAGCTTATCCTTTAGATCTTTTTGAAGAAGGTTCTGTTACTAACATGTTTACTTCCATCGTGGGTAATGTATTTGGGTTCAAAGCGCTTCGCGCTCTACGTCTGGAGGATCTGCGAATTCCTGTTGCTTATGTTAAAACTTTCCAAGGCCCACCTCACGGTATCCAAGTTGAAAGAGATAAATTGAATAAGTATGGTCGTCCCCTATTGGGATGTACTATTAAACCAAAATTGGGGTTATCTGCTAAGAACTATGGTAGGGCGGTTTATGAATGTCTCCGCGGTGGACTTGATTTTACCAAGGATGATGAAAACGTGAACTCACAACCCTTTATGCGTTGGAGAGACCGTTTCTTATTTTGTGCCGAAGCAATTTATAAAGCACAGGCCGAAACAGGTGAAATCAAAGGACATTACTTGAATGCTACTGCAGGTACATGTGAAGAGATGATGAAAAGGGCTGTATTTGCCAGAGAATTGGGAGTTCCTATCGTAATGCATGACTATTTAACGGGGGGATTCACTGCAAATACTAGCTTGGCTCATTATTGCCGAGATAATGGCTTACTTCTTCACATCCACCGCGCAATGCATGCAGTTATTGATAGACAGAAGAATCATGGTATCCACTTCCGTGTACTAGCGAAAGCATTACGTATGTCTGGTGGAGATCATATTCACTCTGGTACCGTAGTAGGTAAACTGGAAGGGGAAAGGGAAATAACCTTGGGCTTTGTTGATTTACTACGTGATGATTATATTGAAAAAGACCGAAGTCGTGGTATTTATTTCACCCAAGATTGGGTTTCTCTACCGGGTGTTCTGCCTGTGGCTTCAGGTGGTATTCACGTTTGGCATATGCCTGCTCTGACCGAGATCTTTGGAGATGACTCTGTACTACAGTTCGGTGGAGGAACTTTAGGACACCCTTGGGGTAATGCACCGGGTGCCGTAGCAAATCGAGTAGCCCTAGAAGCGTGTGTACAAGCGCGTAATGAGGGACGTGATCTTGCTCGTCAAGGTAATGACATTATCCGTGAAGCTTGCAAATGGAGCCCTGAGCTAGCAGCTGCTTGTGAAGTATGGAAGGAAATCAAATTCGAATTTGAAGCAATGGATACTTTGTAATCCAGTAATTACCATTCGTTCCTTTAATTAAATTGCAATTAAACTCGGCCCAATCTTTTACTAAAAAAGGATTGAGCCGAATAATGAATAAGGTTCCTATTTCATTTTCCAGGCATATATACATACTGGATTTCGGTATACAAAATCTTAAATACAAGATCTAAGACTCAACAATGAAAATCCTTCAGTTGTTGGATCCATAATTAATCCTATGGATCCTTGAGATGGGATTAGTAGAATATTTTCTATACCCCTAAATTCCGGACTATGGTCGAATCGAGCCAATGGTCACAACGCTTTATCCCCGTCCCGTATATTGTCCTTTTCCTTCCGCATTGCAATAGAAACTTATTATTCTCCAAAGTTCTCCAAAAATGAATTCTTCCTAGGAGAGAACAAATTTTTTTGATTCGAATTTGTACATGGCACGGGATAACCCTCTCTTTCTATTCTAATTGAAGAAAGGGTTCCATCATATAGATTGATAGTGAAGTGATATCCAGATTCCCACAAAAAAAGATTTTTTTTCAAGACTCATCCGTGATTAGTTAATTATTCTATTGGATCTATATGCTTATTCCGAGAGGATATATTCAAATGATTATTCATCGAATGACTATTCATCTATTGTATTTACATTCAAATAGGGGGGCAGGCAAGCTCTATGGAAAAAAGGTGGTTCCATTCGATGTTGTTTAACGAGGAATTAAAACATAGGTCTGGGCTAAGTAAATCAATGGATAGTCTTGGTCCTATTGAAAATACCAGTGGAAGTGAAGATCCCGTTATATATGATAGGGATAAAAAAAATTGATAGTTGGGACGATAGTGATAATTCCAGTTCTAATAATATGGATACTTTTTTCGATGTCAGGGACATTCGGAGTTTGATCTCTGATGACCTCTTTTTAGTTAGGGATCGTAATGGTAACAGTTATTCGATATATTTAAATATTGAAAATTTTCTTTTCGAGATTGATAACGATCGCTCTTTTATGAATGAACTAGAAAGTGCCTTTTTTAGTTATCTGAATAATGGTTCTCAAAGTAACAATCACAACTACGATCGTTATATGTATGATACTCAATATAGTTGGAATAATCACATTTTTCATTGCATTGATAGTTATCTTCGTTCTGAAATCAGTATTGATAATTACATTTCAGCCGGTAGTTACAATTACAGCGACAGTTACATGTATAGTTACATTTGTAATGAAAGTGTAAATAGTAGTGACAACGAGAGTTCCAGTATACAAATTAGCACAAATAGAAGCGATTTCAATATGAGAAGAAGATATAATGATCTCGATATAAATAAAAAATACAGACATTTGTGGGTTCAATGCGAAAGTTGTTATGGGTTAAATTATAAGAAATTTTTTAAGTCAAAACTAAATGTTTGTGAACAATGCGGATATCATTTGAAAATGAGCAGTTCAGATAGAATCGAGCTTTCGGTTGATCCGGGCACTTGGGATCCTATGAATGAAGACATGGTTTCTATCGACCCCATTGAATTTCATTCAGAAGAGGAACCTTATAAAGATCGTATCGATTCTTATCAAAGAAAAACAGGGTTAACCGAGGCTATTCAAACAGGCATAGGTCAACTAAATGGTATTCCCATAGCTATTGGGGTTATGGATTTTCAGTTCATGGGGGGCAGTATGGGATCCGTAGTAGGCGAGAAAATTACCCGTTTGATCGAGCATGCGACTCGTAAAGCTCTCCCTCTTATTATAGTTTGTGCTTCGGGAGGAGCGCGCATGCAAGAAGGAAGTTTGAGCTTGATGCAAATGGCTAAAATATCTTCCGCTTCATATAATTATCAATCAAATAAAAAGTTATTCTATGTATCAATCCTTACATCTCCTACAACCGGTGGGGTGACTGCAAGTTTTGGTATGTTGGGAGATATCATTATTGCCGAGCCTAATGCCTACATTGCATTTGCGGGTAAAAGAGTAATTGAACAAACATTGAATAAGACAGTACCTGATGGTTCCCAGGCGGCTGAGTATTTATTCCACAAGGG
This sequence comes from Papaver californicum, assembly GCA_023531435.1. NCBI lineage: Eukaryota > Viridiplantae > Streptophyta > Magnoliopsida > Ranunculales > Papaveraceae > Papaver > Papaver californicum. Next base: position 25,230 of record JAJJMC010008391.1, on the reverse strand, counting down.
CTTATTGGACTCAATCGTACCACGTAATCCTTTAAAAAGTGTTCTGAATGAGTTATTTCAGCTTCACGGTTTCTTTCCCTTAAATCAAAATTCAATCAAGTAGAGCATTCAATTCCGTTTTTTTATTTGCGGAAAAGAAGTTTTTTAGTTATCGGTAAAGAAAAAAAAGAAGAGTTCGTTTTCATTACGGGCATAAGATCCATTTATATTGTAAGAAGAATCAAAAGTTTCGGATACTTACTTTAAAATTTTTCCTCTAGAGCTGTATTTTATACCTATAATTGGTGCTATATTCATGATTAGTAATCAGGAAGTTTCGATCAACAGGATAAAAGAATGCATTCTTCTTTTGTTTTGGCAAAATTTTATGAAGAAAAAGAATTTCATCTTATCCTCTTACGTATTATAGATATAGAAAAATTCAAATATATAAAATAATAGAATTGAAATCGTGCCTATTTCAATATCTCCCGTGAGAACTCATATTTAGTTCTACATTCCTTGCACTTATTATTCTATACTTATAATAAATAGATATACTTATCATAAGATATCTTTATAACAGGTACAAATTTTAAATCGAGGTATCCATTCTATGACAACTTTTGATTTACCCTCTATTTTTGTGCCTTTAGTGGGCCTAGTTTTCCCGGCAATTGCAATGGCTTCTTTATTTCTTCATGTTCAAAAAAATAAGATTGTCTAGATCCCTATGAAGCAGACGCTTTTATATCTAACCAATTTGATGAATTATTTCTAATGGTTCACATCGTAATAGTGCTAGTTGATGAGAGTTACTTCGGGAACAAAAAAAGTAAAGTAAAATTCATTTGGGTTATTCTCTCAATTCCAAAAAAATGCAACTTGATCTAGTATGAACTGGCGCTCAGAACGTATATGGATAGAACTTATAACGGGGTCTCGAAAAACAAGTAATTTCTGCTGGGCCTGTATCCTTCTTTTAGGTTCACTAGGGTTCTTATTGGTTGGAACTTCTAGTTATCTTGGTAGGAATCTAATATCCTTATTCCCGTCTCAGGAAATCCTCTTTTTTCCACAAGGCATCGTTATGTCTTTCTATGGGATCGCGGGTCTGTTCATTAGCTCCTATTTGTGGTGCACAATTTCGTGGAATGTAGGTAGTGGTTATGACCGATTCGATCGAAAAGAAGGAATAGTGTGTATTTTTCGTTGGGGATTTCCTGGAATAAATCGTCGTATCTTCCTTCGATTCCTTATGAGAGATGTCCAGTCGATTAGAATCGAAATTAAAGAGGGTCTTTTTCCGCGTCGTGTCCTTTATATGGAAATCAGAGGTCAGGGAGCCATTCCCTTGACTCGTACTGATGAGAACCTGACTCCACGAGAAATTGAACAAAAAGCGGCGGAATTGGCCTATTTCTTGCGCGTACCAATTGAAGTATTTTGAAATGAACTGCGAAGAATTAATGTTTTGTTAGCATGGGGAAAGAAACAGAACTAATGAATCTTCATTTTATAGAACTTAACTTAAGTTTTTTCAGAACGTTCATTCGAGCAAAAGTGGATGTATATGGAATAAACAGAAAACGAAACTTTTTTTGTGGAAACAAAAAAAACGCAATTCTTTCAGACTATAATTTTTCTTTTTTGGGGGTCTACTATTTTGAATTGTTACGTTAGATACAGATGGATTCTATATTGTAAATAACTCCTCTTTTTTTTTGTCAAGCGATTTTTCTTTTTCTACGCCTTTTTCCTGCTTGATCATCAATGATTAGATCCCTTAATAACTATAAATATCCAAACTTTCTCAGGTTTTGCCACTCATTTTTGATTTCACCATTATCTCAATATTTTTCAAAATTTCCCTCCATTATTCCTGGGCTGTAGGTAGCCCTTCGCAATAATTGATCTAACAAAGGCGGCTCTTTCGGACATTAATCGAAAAGATGCAATTGTTTCTAATTTGACTAATGTTTCTAATTTGACTAATTGAAAGACCCGGAAACTTTTTTCTTCATTCGAAGCGAAGCAAACCCTTACTCTTATTTCTATGTTCTTTCTTGATCCAAGGACTAACTAAAAAAAAAAGGAGGCGTAGATCCATAGGTTCGATACCTTGTTATCGAACTCATGCTTCATAGAAATATTCGATCGGATAGAGTCGACGAAAGAGGTAGTTTCATTAGTAATTTACAGATTAAAAATGCCACAAAAGAAAACATTCACTACCCTCACATATCTTGCATCTATTATATTTTTACCCTGGTGGGTTTCTCTCTCATTTAATAAAAATATGGAATCCTGGGTTACAAATTGGTGGAATACTAGGCAATCCGAAATGTTTTTGACTGATATTAAAGAAAAGAATCTTCTAGAAAAATTCATAGAATTAGAAGAACTTTTCTTTTTGGACGAAATGATAAAGGAGTACCCGGAGACACATATACAAAAACTACGTATAGAAATCCACAAGGAAACGCTACAATTGGTCAAGATGCACAATGAGGGTCATATTCATAGCATTTTGCACTTCTCGACAAATATAATCTGTTTCGCTATTCTAAGTGGTTATTCTATTCTAGGTAATGAAGAACTTCTCGTTCTTAATTCTTGGGTGAAAGAATTCCTCTATAACTTAAGTGACACAATAAAAGCTTTTTCTATTCTTTTATTAACTGATTTATGTATCGGATTCCATTCGCCTCATGGTTGGGAACTAATGATTGGCTCTATCTCCAAGGATTTTGGATTTTATCATAATGATCAAATTATATCTGGTCTTGTTTCCACTTTCCCAGTAATTCTAGATACACTTTTAAAATATTGGATTTTCCGTTATTTAAATCGCGTATCTCCGTCACTTGTAGTGATTTATCATTCAATGAATGACTAAAGGCTGATTCACCGATATTAATCAAATCATAATGTTTGTTACTTTGTTTGTACATACATAAACAAAGCATTCCAAATCTTACTTACCTTTTCTATTTATACCCATCCCAGAGATTCTTCCTGTATTCCATTCCAGTAAAATTATTCCATTACAATAGCAGAATCGTGGATAGGGAACTATACTAGTAACCTACCTAATTTATTGTAGAAATTCTCGGGATCAACGATTGGACCATGCAAAAAAGAAATATCTTTTCTCGGATAAAGGAGCAGATGGCTCGATCCATTTCTGTATCGATCATGCTATATGTAATAACTTGGCCATCTACTTCATATGCATATCCCATTTTTGCGCAGCAAGGTTATGAAAATCCACGAGAGGCGACTGGGCGTATTGTCTGTGCCAATTGCCATTTAGCTAATAAGCCTGTGGATATTGAGGTTCCACAAGCGATACTTCCTGATACTGTATTTGAAGCAGTTGTAAGAATCCCTTATGATATGCAACTGAAACAGGTTCTTGCTAATGGGAAAAAGGGGGCTTTGAATGTAGGGGCTGTTCTTATTTTGCCTGAGGGATTCGAATTAGCCCCCCCCGATCGTATTTCTCCCGAAATGAAAGAAAAGATGGGCAATCTTTCTTTTCAGAGTTATCGTCCCACAAAAAAAAATATTCTTGTGATAGGTCCTGTTCCAGGTCAGAAATATAGTGAAATCACCTTTCCAATTCTTTCCCCAGACCCCGCTATTAACAAAGACGTTCACTTCTTAAAATATCCTATATATGTAGGTGGGAACAGAGGTAGGGGTCAGATTTATCCCGATGGGAGTAAGAGTAACAATACAGTCTATAATGCTACATCAGCAGGTATAGTAAGTAAAATTGTACGTAAAGAAAAAGGGGGATATGAAATAAGCATAGCAGATACGTCAGACGGTCACCAAGTGGTCGATATTATACCTCGAGGACCGGAACTTCTTGTGTCAGAAGGCGAATCTATCAAGCTTGATCAACCACTAACAAGTAATCCCAACGTGGGTGGATTTGGTCAGGGAGACGCAGAAATAGTACTTCAAGATCCATCACGTGTCCAAGGCCTTTTGTTCTTCTTGGCATCTGTTATTCTGGCACAAATATTTTTGGTTTTGAAAAAGAAACAATTCGAGAAGGTTCAATTGTCTGAAATGAATTTTTAGGTCCACGGATTTATTAACATAAAGTTCATAAAAACCAAATTCTTCTTGATCGATGTAATTATGTATGGTTAAAAATAGGATTTAGTTTACTTGCTTTGTTGCTACTGTTTGTTTTTATACAAGATATTGGAAAGTACTTAGCTTTGACTTTTACTGCTAGTAATAGACTAGTATTATATTGTGAAGAACGCGTTATTTGACGTGAATCCAACTCCCTTTTTCAATCCAAAAAGGAGTGGCGTTACTATCTCACTATTGTCAAATTTGAAATGCCACGAAATACATGAAATCAAAAGTATCCTATTCTATATAGAAAAAGGGAATCAAATTCGAATAGGAGTAGATAATCGACATAAGTGGTAGGAGAATATAAAGCAAGGAATAAATGAAAGGAACAACCTATTATAGGAGGGATTTTTTCTCTTTCTAATCTTCGACACAAGAAAAGGGTGAAATTTTCTTTTCTTGTGTCAAAAGAATAATGATTCTTAATCCCCTTACGCCTAAAAAGTACTATTCCCTTTTTTTAGGTTTATCGGAACCTCGCCTCTTTGGATTTATAAAAAGTAGTGGACAATAAAAAAGGGGGGTGGATTCGCTCGTTGAGTAACTCGAACTTCTTCGATGAACTAAAAAAAAAAAGGAAAACTTTGATGAGATAATAAAATAAATGGAGTAAGCTTCTATTAGTATAGAAATTCTTTGGATGATGTCTCATATACAGGAATCCACATTATGTATGTCATTCAGAAAATAGATTAATTCCCGCCCTTTTTTTCGATTTCGGACGAATACCTACTATGTAGGAACAGGTATTATGAATCCAATCAATAGAGTTAATTCTCCAAAAGCAAGCATCATCTTAAAAAAGAGCTATTTGAAACATCGGAGCAAAAGGCCCACTTTTTTTTTACGAATAGAATAGTGTGCTTGTATTAACTGGATTATCTGCAAACTTTTTTTATGGAATGAAAAAAAATTTCGTTGAAAAAGTAAGAGCTCAACGGGACCTTACCCCTCGAATTAAACAAAAGGGGTAAGGTCCCGTTGAGCTCTTACTTTTTCCTGTCTACAACTCAGTTCATATTATTATTACAGGGATGAGCCCAACCCGGAATATGAACCGTAAAAGAAAACACCTATTGAACCGATCACAGGAATACCGGCTACAGTACCTATCAACCAAAGAGGAATCCTTCCAGTAGTATCGGCCATTTACCCCACTTCCCTCCACATTTCATCAAGTGGTCATGCTAGAGACATAAACAGCCATGGATAATTTTGAGATGAGATCCTTCCGAGTGGGATATAGAGAATTCGCACTATTCTCTCCCTTTTTCTTAATTGAAGAAATAATTGGAAAATAAAACAGCAAGTACAAAAATGAGTAATAACCCCCAGTAAAGACTGGTACGATTCAATTCAACATTTTGTTCGTTCGGGTTTGATTGTGTCATAGCTCTATAATTCAATTCGGGTTAGGTTTATCGTTGGATGAACTGCATTGCTGATATTGACCCCAAAAAAGAAACGGTAGGTACAGCTAGTCCGTGAATAGCTAACCATCGCACTGTAAAAATTGGATAGGTTCGATCTATAGTCATTGGGGCCTCCTAAAAGGATCTACTAAATTCATCGAGTTGTGCCAAAGGATCAAAACGGCCAGTTATTAATGGAATTCCTTGTCGACTCTCTGTAAAATACTCGTTTGGCCGAGGGCTTCCAAACACATCGTAAGCTAAACCCGTGCTGACGAATAACCAACCCGCAATGAATAGGGAAGGTATAGTAATGCTATGAATGACCCAGTATCGAATACTGGTAATAATATCACCAAAAGCGCGTTCTCCCGTGCTTCCAGACATGCTGAGCTCCACATATTCTTGTACAGTCAAAGGGGATCGATTCCGTGAAAGATGGGATCAGTAAGTGGAAACCCACGGATCCTTAATCTTTGTTAGATCGTCAATAGTGTACCGAAGGCGTCTTTAGAGTATACCGAATCAGTATAGCTACCCTTCTTCTGACACAGCAACGCAATTTAAATCAGTATCCAAAAGAAGTGTTACATAAACTCTTTCTTCCTTTTTTGTTCCTTATATATAAGGATGATGTGCTATTCAACCCAAAATTTCTGTACTGTAGTAGTATAGGGTTCTTTTCATTACTCGCTTTGGGCTAGAAACTGAAGATCTGGTAAAGCTTGAGTTCGCCGGGTTGGGTTCTAATAATTAATGAAAGATGTTATCATATTCACACAATTCTATTAGATACGAAATCTAGAAACCTCTTTTCTTGGTTGTATATAACGGGTTTTTCTTCGGATCCTTTGAGTTCAAGGAATGGATTAGTAGTACAATAATAGGAGTAGATAGTATTTGACCAAAGAAAAAAAGGAAGAATCAATCAATATTCGTGATGCAACCATTGTCGTATTACAGCCAAAGGTTCTTTTCCTTCTTGACCTAGATACAAGAGAGGGATTCCCTAATATGGAAAGGCGGCATGTAGAACCTAAAAGGAAAAGATAATAGAATGACTAGTTTTAGAATTGAGTTGTCCCGAAATAAAGCTTTTATTTCGTCCAGCGATCGTGCGATACTTTTTTCTTAGCATTTGTGAGATATTATGTACAATTAAAGAGCCTACGACTTTTTTTATGAGGTTAAAGGTGTTGTGATAAGGTCCTTTGCTCCAAAAAGGAAACTTGATTATATACAATTGAAAAAGAAATGATCAAAATAGAAAAGATTTTCTATTTGATTCCATAGTGATTAAAAAAGAGTTTACTTTATGAAATGAATGAAATTCCACTACAAAGTTTTTTCTTTTTACTTGACTCAATAGTTGCTCAACGAATCTGTTGATTCAAAATAACGGAATCGGTAGATGTTAGAGATGATGGATCACTAGATCAATCTTTTTTCTACTTCTGTCACCCTATCTTTGTTAGTGCCGTCTATAATGATTGATGAATCAAAAACTTTTCATTGGAGCAGATTTTGTCAGTTTTTTTTTTTATGTAAACTTAGGTAAATGTTTTATCACCATATGTATAAAAAGACCGTATCTTATTTAGCTCCTTTATGCCTACTCTAACTAGTTATTTCGGTTTTCTACTGGCGGCTTCAACTATAACTCCCGCTCTTTTTATTGGTCTGAGCAAGATACGACTTATTTGAAATGAATTGAATGAACAATTAATAAAAAAACCTTTTTCTGTGAGATTCTAGGTATTCTATAGTGACTTCCCGCGTCAATTGTCAATTCTTGATCATTGAGATTCATTATTGCTTCGGATTTATATTTAAGAATAGATATTACCTCTCTTTTTCCTCTTTCAAACAAACCGAAATGATTGAAGTTTTACTATTTGGAATCGTGTTAGGTCTAATTCCTATTACTTTGGCTGGATTATTCGTAACTGCATATTTACAATACAGACGCGGTGATCAGTTGGACCTTTGATTAAGTAACATCTCGTTTTTGATTGACCTCCTCCTTTTTTAATTCAAGGAGGCCAAATTAAGGTTGCTGTTTAAGTTGGTGGAGTTATTTCATTGTAATTCGAGAACAGAATCACGCTCTGTAGGATTTGAACCTACGACATCGGGTTTTGGAGACCCACGTTCTACCGAACTGAACTAAGAGCGCCTTCTTATCACAATAGATAAGACCATAAAAAAGTATTATCTTTGTAGGCCTAATATACTTTGTATGTCTATAGTATCATAATGTATGTACAATTAGGATCGATCTCAATTACTGTCCACGGGAAAAGTAATAGGTAGGGATGACAGGATTTGAACCCGTGACATTTTGTACCCAAAACAAACGCGCTACCAAGCTGCGCTACATCCCTTTCAATTGGTATACAGTGTCATTGTAGAGAATCCCTGTCTTGTTTTCCACATCATTATTTCCCCCCTATAATAAAAAATTTCGCTTGCAATTTGTTCTTTTTGGTCTCATATAACATATAATAAAAGAATTATTTACATATGAAATCCGTCGGATAGAGAAATGAATATTTGTCGGTAATACTCAGGAAGAGGGGGGCGTCTTTTTCTGTTTTAAGGAAAGGGAAATCTTATCTACCGGGTCGTTGTATATATCTATTTTTGTTAGGGATTTCACTTACTAATACAAGTGATCCTTAACCACATATGCATCTGATCATATATGTATTACAATAAAGAAGGAGAGTTTGCAATGCGAGATATAAAAACATATCTCTCTGTGGCACCTGTGCTAAGTACTCTATGGTTTGGGTCTTTAGCAGGGCTATTGATAGAGATTAATCATTTATTCCCAGATGCGTTGACATTCCCGTTTTTTTCATTCTAGTTATTGACATGGGAAGGGATGAAGAAGATTAGTGAGATAATAAATTATCTGTGACTAATCCTTCTTCCTCTCTTTGTTTTATTCTTTTTTCCTATTTTCAAAATATAGAAGGACAGAAAAGGAAAAAACAAAAGTGGATTCAATCTCAGTGAAACTTGGGTTAGACTCAAAGGGCCTAAGAAAATAGAAATAAATGGGATCTAGGGAAACTAAAGAAATCATACAAGATATTTAAATGAAATACTGTATGTACTAGGATTCAAAATAATTGATAGTTATAAATTGTTGTATTACTTATTCTTTATATTACTCTATTGATTGCAACAAAATCTTTTGAAATTTGATTTCGGGTCGAAAATCAAAGAGTTGGGTAAATCCAAAATTCAAGGGAGGTTCATGGGCAAGGGTAAAGATGTTAGAGTCAGAGTTATTTTGGAATGTACCAGTTGTATACGAAACCGTGTTAATAAGGAATCATCGGGCGTTTCCAGATATATTACTCAAAAGAATCGACACAATACGCCTAGTCGATTGGAATTGAGAAAATTCTGTCCCTATTGTTGCAAACATACAATTCATGGGGAGATAAAGAAATAGACCGAACCAGAGGTAGAGGGTGTGTGTGCTACCCTTCGAAGTAACAAGAATAAATTACATATAATATATAGAAACAAATCAAATCCTATTTCAGTCGGATCAAAAAAGAATTCGAATTCAGAAATAGGATTTTCGGGATAAGGAATAAACAATGGAAAAACCCAAGCGACCTTTTCTTAAATCCAAGCGATCTTTTCGTAGGCGTTTGCCCCCAATTGGATCGGGGGATCGAATTGATTATAGAAACATGAGTTTAATTAGTCGATTTATTAGTGAACAAGGAAAAATATTATCTAGACGAGTGAATAGATTAACCTTGAAACAACAACGATTAATTACTATTGCTATAAAACAAGCCCGTATTTTATCTTCGTTACCTTTTCTTAATAATGAGAAACAATTTGAGAGAACCGAGTCGACCCCTAGAACTACTGGTCCTAGAACCAGAAATAAATAGGCCGCCCATGCCTCAATTGAATAAAAATTCCAACCCGAACCCCAACTCTGGTTGGTGTTTTGTTCAAAAATTCGAGAATCTAGATTGTATTGTCATGTCATAAGAAAAAAAGAATTGGGGAAGAAAAAGAGAAAGTCCTTAATTATTATTATGGAAACGTGTTAATTTCTTTTTACTACTTTATTATAGTAATTTATACCCTACCCTCCCGGAGTTCATTCTCCGGGGAACTCCGTTTAGATCATTCTGGTGGATTCCTTACAATCCCCTTATTTAATGATCTCGTTGGAAATCATGTAAAGACAATTCCTATTTGATATAGCTATTTGTGCAAGTATTTTACGATTAAGAAGTAACTGCCCCTTGCGCAGATCATGTATTAATCGACTATAACTATAAGATATCCTATTCTCACGAATTACTGCATTTATACGAGTGATCCACAAACGACGAAAATCTCTCTTTTGCCTGCCCCTATCCCGATGAGCCGAAACTAAAGCTCTCATTTTCTGTTGAGTCATAGTTCGAGTAAGTCTTGAATGCGCCCCTCGAAAGGTTGATGCAAATAAACGCATTTTTGTTCTACGTCTCCGAGCTATATATCCTCGTTTAATTCTGGTCATTGAATCAAATGAAACTTTGATGAATAACTAATTGATTTCTTTTCTTTCAGTCATTCTTTCCCCCCCTAGTCTATTAATAACAAAACTGATTCTTCCGATGTATAAAAAAAAAATTCCAATGGCTTTTGCTACTATGACCTTCCCAACCACGATTTTTTTGAGGCATTTCATTTCACCTCGAAATAAGAAATTGTATTGATACTTGGTATCAAAAAAAAAGTAAATAAAAAACGAAAAATTGTGGGTTCCATCGTTTCTATGGTTACGGTTTAAACGGTGAGGTCCTTTCTATACACCGGAGCCTCTTACCTATTTAGTAACTTGTACAGTTCACACTCTTTGGCTCTACCCATGAATTATCCAGTAATAGGTCTTTTCACAACTAGATCTACCCATACAGTAACGGCATTTCATTATGAAGGTTGGTTAGGTAGCTGACCCTGTTAGTCCGTTTTTGCAAGAATGGGAGCATAATCTTTCTGCTTCTAAAATACCATTCCATTCCCCCGCTTAATGGATAACCATTTGCTACCAATGGGGAGTTGCTTCTCATCTCCAGTTGAGATGATTGGATTTATACCAAAGGAAACCATAAATTTCATACACAATAGAGGTCCTTTTTTCGATAGTGATATGGGGTTTTTCCATTCCTATTCATTGGTACCGATCATTGATACTGTCAAAAAAATCTCCTTTCTTTTGTTCCAGTTCATGATCTGAACGAGTCGCACATACACCCTAGTACATGTTCCTCGACGCTGAGGACATCCCCGAAGGGCGGGGGATTTTGTGACATTTCTGATTGGCTGTCTTGTATTTCTAATAAGTTGTTTAATAGTTGGCATGCTGGATCGTATACAGAATGGGCTGGTTTAGATCGATCCTAACCGGATGATTATGAATTCCTCTCGTTTCATTGAATATTTTCCCACTACCACTTTTAACCTCGGTAAGAAAATAAAATAGGAAATAACATAGCTCAGTCAATTATGGTTCGAAACGGAATGGAATCACAGATTTACGTGAAGTCCCCGGTATTTTCGACCGCTACAAGATCAACAATTCCATGAGCTTGGGCTTCTGTTGCTGACATAAAAACGTCCCTTTCCATGTCTTCGGATACAACCCATAATGGATTGCCCGTTCTTTGTACATAAACCCTTGTGAGGGTTTCGCGAAGTTTCAGCAGTTCTTCCGCTTCCAGGACAAATTCTCCTGTTTGTGCCTCGTAAAAAGAGCTAGCAGGTTGGTGGATCATTACCCTGATGATATAACATAATGAATGCTTCCTCTGTCTCAATGATAGAAAGAGACAAGAAAAAATCGAATTGAAGAACCGTACAGGCATTTTTTGCGCATTGCATACGGCTCTAGAATGGAATCTACTTTTACCTAAAGTGGAGGATCTATCAAACCCAGATCGGTAAATAATCCATTTACCACCCTTTCTTTCGGGAGAGTTAAAAAATACTATGATGGTTCCGTTGCTTTATATATTTATCTCGTCTGTAATTCAGCAATCCCAAAGTTTCTTTTTGATCCGATCAAATAGGGAAAGGATAATCTTGTGTATGTTTTTTCATTTTAATACTATTTCGTAACAGAAATATAGGAAAGAGCCCTCTGATGTGTGATGTGAAAACAAAAAAGTTTGTGACGCTGAAATCGAACCCCGATAGATAAAATCAAATCAGAAATTCCTTTTGTCTCATACTACTCTCTCGATACGGAATCTCATGTTATAAAAGAACAATGATGGTTTGCTCATATCGAACTCGAAGTGCCATGCTATTATTACTTTATTTTTCATATTTTATCTGGCGAAGGCATAGTCTTCTTTTTTCTCTCAAATAAAAAACTCATTGGCGCCAAGCGTGAGGGAATGCTAGACGTTTGGTAATTTCTCCTCCGACCAGGACGAAAGACCCCATTGAAGCGGCTAATCCCATGCATATTGTATGTACATCTGGTTGCACAAATTGCATAGTATCATACATAGCTATTCCGGGTGTTACCCACCCACCGGGGGAGTTTATAAACAAATAAACATCTTTTGTATCATCCTCTATAGTGAGATATATCATGAGACCCATAAGTTGATTTGCGATCTCGCTATCGACTTGTTGGCCTAAAAAAAGTATTCTTTCTCGATGAAGTCGGTTGATTAGGACAAAATTGTATCCCTTAGGGACCGTACACGCACCTTTAGATGCATACGGTTCAAAAAAAAAGAATCAATGTGTCGATTCCAGCCCTCTTTATTTTCCCCTTTTTTCATAGGAGGATTTTTCTAACTCCTAATGAATGAAGGGCCTTTAGTCTTCTATTTTTCAAGAAAGCAGAGCAGGGTTTTGACTCACTTACCCCTAAAAAGAGCTCACTAAATTTACCCTCATTGATATATTGTTTCATCGAAATCCAATTCCGATTACGATGTCATTTTCTTGTTCCGGAATGGGCCTCTTCAATTCGTTTAGGTTTATGCTCTACTCCGGGGAAAGATTTACCCGACCTCTATTTGCACATATAGGACAAATGATCCCAATACCGCTTCTTTTGTTTGCTAATACTTTTTTTATTCATTTTATGTCTTCCGCTTCCGCCAATCACTGGAAAAGTATGATGACTCACTCCGTCGATTGATTGGCGGTTTGAGGTCGCTGGTATAATATAGGAATTCTTTATGATACAAAAGGTAATCATACATATTTTACCGATTGGGTTTTTTTGAACGGAGCCTGGATACTTCATTTTTTTGGTCCAACCAAGCCAACCATAAATTCTTCTAATTGAAAAATGCATATTGATCCCCCAAATAAATTGCTCTAATTGCACTTCACGCTTCAAATTATTGATGGTTCAATCAATCTTTCTTGGGTGAAACAGAGGATATCTCGATCGGGGGAGAAAACGGGGAAATCCCATATGACCCAATATGTCTGACAAGTCGCACTATACGTCAACCCAAACCGAATCTTCCTCTCCAGGAATCCGAAAAGGTACTTTTGGAACACCAATAGGCATTAAATGAAAGAAAAAGGTTTTTAAGTACTAAAATTTCACTTTGATGTGGAAACGTAACAACGGGTTTTCTTTTTTTCATAATATTTATGTTTTCGGGTTTTATCCATAGATTGTAAAGTTCATCGAAGAAGATGGAATGAATAAAAAAAATTATTATGAATGAGCTGCGATGTTCAAATGATGAACAAGCATCTCTAATTCACTCATCTAAAATGGGACCCATCCCCCCATTGCGTATTGGTACTTATCGGGTATAGAATAGATTTGCTTCTCTTTGTTCCTACGAACAGAATTTTTCTGTTATTACCAACGGAATGCAATATAAATGCACCCTTGCTCCGAGATAATCCATTGAAAAGGAGAAGTCCATAGCATAAGCAGAGTCTTTTCCAATGCGATAAAGTAACATAGTATCTATTTTTCTTTGATAAAGGGGTATTTCCATGGGTTTGCCTTGGTATCGTGTTCATACCGTTGTATTGAATGATCCCGGCCGGTTACTTTCTGTCCATATAATGCATACAGCTCTAGTTTCTGGTTGGGCCGGTTCGATGGCTCTATACGAATTAGCTGTTTTTGATCCCTCTGACCCAGTTCTTGATCCAATGTGGAGACAAGGTATGTTCGTTATACCTTTCATGACTCGTTTAGGAATAACGAATTCCTGGGGTGGTTGGAGTATCACAGGAGGGACTATAACGAATCCGGGTATTTGGAGTTACGAAGGTGTGGCCGGGGCACATATTTTGTTTTCTGGCTTGTGCTTCTTGGCAGCTATCTGGCATTGGGTATATTGGGATCTAGAAATTTTCTGTGATGAACGTACAGGAAAACCTTCTTTGGATTTGCCCAAGATCTTTGGAATTCATTTATTTCTATCAGGGGTCGCTTGCTTTGGGTTTGGCGCATTTCATGTAACAGGCTTGTATGGTCCTGGAATATGGGTGTCCGATCCTTATGGACTGACTGGAAAAGTACAATCTGTAAATCCTGCGTGGGGTGTAGAAGGTTTTGATCCTTTTGTTCCGGGAGGAATAGCCTCTCATCATATTGCAGCAGGTACCTTAGGCATATTAGCGGGCCTCTTCCATCTTAGTGTCCGCCCGCCTCAACGTCTATACAAAGGATTACGTATGGGTAATATTGAAACTGTCCTTTCCAGTAGTATCGCTGCTGTCTTTTTTGCAGCTTTCGTTGTTGCTGGAACTATGTGGTATGGTTCAGCAACAACCCCGATCGAATTATTTGGTCCTACTCGTTATCAATGGGACCAAGGATATTTCCAGCAAGAAATATATCGCAGGGTTAGCGCTGGGCTAGCCGAAAATCAGAGTGTATCAGAAGCTTGGTCTAAAATTCCCGAAAAATTGGCTTTTTATGATTACATTGGTAATAATCCAGCCAAAGGGGGATTATTCCGAGCGGGTTCAATGGACAGCGGGGATGGAATAGCCGTTGGGTGGTTAGGACATCCTATCTTTAGAGATAAGGAAGGCCATGAGCTTTTTGTACGTCGCATGCCTACTTTTTTTGAAACATTTCCAGTAGTTTTGGTAGACGGAGACGGAATTGTGAGAGCCGATGTTCCTTTTCGAAGGGCAGAATCCAAGTATAGTGTCGAACAGGTAGGTGTAACTGTTGAGTTCTATGGCGGTGAACTGAATGGAGTCAGTTATAGCGATCCTGCTACCGTGAAAAAATATGCTAGACGTGCTCAATTGGGCGAGATTTTTGAATTAGATCGTGCTACTTTGAAATCCGATGGTGTTTTTCGTAGCAGTCCAAGGGGTTGGTTCACTTTTGGGCATGCCTCATTTGCTTTGCTCTTCTTTTTCGGACACATCTGGCATGGTGCTAGAACTTTGTTCAGAGATGTTTTTGCTGGTATTGACCCAGATTTGGATTCTCAAGTGGAATTTGGAGCATTCCAAAAACTTGGAGATCCAACTACAAGGAGACAGGTAGTCTGAGACAACATTGCTCCGGTTTCTTTCGACTCTATTTTCTTTTTGTGATTTAACATAACATAAGGTACTGGAGAAATCTTGATTTGAATCACCTTTTTTTCTTTGATTCTTGTCCTTTCTTTATCTTATCTGGGAGCTGAT
>JAJJMC010008391.1:0-5000 GCA_023531435.1 Papaver californicum | reverse complement strand
GCAGCAAACGGTGTCCCTCTTCTTGTGCCCCTGAATCCACAAGTACCGGCGGAGGACCAAGAAACCACCCGACCCCGTACATCTGTAACTGTTACAATGGTATTGTTGAAACTTGCTTGAACATGAATAACTCCTTTTGGTATTCTACGTCCAGTCTTACGTGAACTAATACGTCCATTCCTACGTGAACCAACTCTTGGTATAGGTTTTGCCATCTTTTATCATCTCATCAATATGAGTCAGAGATATACGGATATATCCATTTCAGGTTAAAACAGATCCTTCATTTTATTTGTACGTTGGGTCCTTTTTCGAAGGATTATCCTTGTCTCTGTTTATGTCTCGGGTTGGAACAAATTACTATAATTCGTCCCCGACGGCGAATCAGTCGACATTTTTCACAAATTTTACGAACAGAGGCCCTTATTTTCATATTTGTCATTCCTTACCTTAATTCCGAATCTACTCCTTGGAAGAAAATAAGTCTCTTGGAATTTTGAACCTCGAGTTGTATCCCCACGAAAATAATGTCGAAAAAAATACACCTAATCGTTCGAATCTTTATTGCGGAGTCTATAAATTATACGTCCCCTTGTTGAATCATAACGACTTACTTCTATTTTGACTTTATCTCCTGGTAGTATCCGTATAAAACTACGTCGGATCCTTCCTGAAACATAACCTAGAATCAGATCTTCATTATCTAAGCGAACCCGGAACATGCCATTGGGAAGTGATTCAGTAATTAAACCTTCATGAATCCATTTTTGTTCTTTCATTTCAGGTAACCCCCTTGAAGTATCAACTAATGGAGGAGGAGTGATATTAGGCAACCAGTCCTTCCTCTTTTTTTTTTTTTTCGCAATATAGGAAGTTACCAATTCAATTCAGATATCAGAAAGATCACCATATATAACACAAAATTTCTCCTCCGATTCCTTCTAGCCGAGCTTCTCGGTCTGTCATTATACCTCGAGAAGTAGAAAGAATAACAATCCCCATTCCTCCTAAAATCCTAGGAATTCGTTGAGAGTTGGAATAGATTCGTAGACCGGGCCGGCTGATACGTTTTAAAATTGTTCTATATGGCCCTTTCCTATTCCTTCTATGTCGAAGGGTTGAAACCAAGAAATTTTTGTTGCTTTCTCGATGTTTTCTCACGTTTTCGATAAAGCCTTCTCGTAGAAGGATTTTCACAATGTTTTCGGTAATATTCGTAGATGCTATTCGAACCGTTCCTTTTTTATCCATGTCAGCATTTCGTATCGAAGTTATTATGTCAGCAATTGTGTCCCTACCCATGATGAACTATAATTATTGGTGCCTCCGAGTTTTAATATAATCAACATGCTCGTTATTTTTTTTATTATAAAGTTAAGGGATATACGTGATACATAATCTACAAAATTAATTTAATTCATTCCCAAGACCCTACTCTATCATATCACGGGCTTGTCTATTAGTCTTTATTCTAGATAGTATTTATAATACCTCAGGAGCTAATGATACTATTTTAGTAAAATTCAACTGTCTCAATTCCCGAGCGATCGCACCAAAAACCCGAGTTCCTTTTGGATTTCCTTCTTGATCAATGACAACTGCGGCATTGTCATCATATCGTATTATCATACCGTTGTCACGTTTAAGTTCTTTACATGTACGTACAATTACAGCTCTGATCACCTCTGATCTTTCTAGAGGCATATTGGGCACTGCTTCTTTGATTACAGCAACAATAACGTCACCAATATGAGCATATCGACGATTACTAGCTCCTATGATTCGAATACACATCAATTTTCGAGCCCCACTGTTGTCCGCTACATTTAAAAGGGTTTGAGGTTGAATCATATCATTATTTTTTATCGTTTCTTTCAATGCAAAGAAAGGGCAAAAGAAAAAAGAAATATTTTTTGTCCAGAAAAAAAGGCCTGCGGTTGTTTGTTTTTTCATCACAAAGACTCCTTTCCTTTGGTTGCACATCCCTATTCTGCAATAAGGAATTGAGTTCGTATAGGCATTTTGGACGCAGCGATTGAAATAGCTTCTCTGGCTACAATTTCTGATACTCCACCCATTTCATAAAGTATTCGACCCGGTTTAACGACAGATACCCAATATTCGGGAGATCCCTTCCCCGAGCCCATACGCGTTTCTGTAGGTCTTAATGTAACAGGTTTGTCTGGAAATATACGTACCCATATTTTTCCACCACGACGCGCATATCGTGTCATTGCTCGTCGCCCTGCTTCTATTTGTCTAGATGTGATCCAGGCCGGTTCAAGTGCCTGAAGAGCATATCTACCGAAACTAATATGATTGCCTCGGTAAGATATTCCCTTCATTCTTCCTCTATGTTGTTTACGGAATTTGGTTCTTTTGGGGTTATAGTTGATGGTTGTTTGTTATTCTCAATTCCATCTCTACTGCAGAACCGGACATGAGAGTTTCTTCTCATCCAGCTCCTCGCGAATGAAATGATTCCATAATATTACGAATATGTATTGAATTTCTAATAGACTGAATCATAGGTTTTTTGAGATCTAATCTGTCACGTAAAAATTTATATATCTTGGGTTTTATATACAACCGGAAATATACCTCTAGAATATAGAATTTTTTTTACGAATCTTTATTTTGACCTTTATTGAATCCAAAAAACTTAGCAATCCAATAAGGCCTTCGCGGGCGAATATTGACTCTTTCAATATCTGTTTAATTCGTAGGGTCAGTCCTTGACCTCTCAGAATAAATGAATAGGTTTCCTGGTTCTTTCCGCCATCCCACCTAATGAATCATTAGGATTCGTTTTCAATGGAATCTTCTGCAGTCATAGGTTCCGTCGTTCCCATCACTTCTTGGTTAATGGCTAGGCCTGAACTCTGCAACGGAGCTCCTAATTCAATTTGTTGTTCCTGAGTCAATCTACTCAGTCTTTATTGACTCGAAGCTCTCTTTTATTTGTATTTCTTTTTCCTATGAACCGGATTCATTTAATGATTAATTATGATTATGGCCGAATCCATATTGATGCTTTATTACACTGCCTTTGTATGAGATTATTCATAGACCATACATATTGGAATCATATATCATTGATATTCTCCTTCTCTCTTTCTCTCCCCCTTCCATTTATCCACATCCTTTTTTTTGTTTCACATCACAATCCACGATCAGATTGGTTTTTCTTTTATGTATATGTAATATAAAAAAGATTTCAGTTGCTACAACGATATGATCAATACATCATATAGTGACTGTTTCTTTGGATCCCGATAATACGAAGCAATGAGCTGGTTATTAGTTACATAGTTCTTAGTTCAGACTTTGGGGCCGTCCTTTCCTTTTTTAATCTAATCTAAACTAAAAAAACCGACGAGTCACACACTAAGCATAGCAATTATACCAAAGGGTCAATCTAATTTTTATTTAACCCTATAGAATTAGAAGATTTGAAATTAATCATTTTAGATTAAAGAGAAAAAAATGAAAGGTTTTTTTTGTCCAGTGCTAGATAGAAAAGTAAAAGAAGAGATCTTTGATTATTTCTCGTCTGCAAATATCCAAATTTTTATGCCTAATACCCCATAAATAGTCCGAACTGTATACGAACAATAATCAATTTTAGCTCGAATGGTTTGTAGGGGAACCCTGCCTTCTCTGATCCATTCGACACGCGCAATTTCTTTTCCGTCGATACGTCCTGCAATTTGTACTTGAATTCCTTTTGTATCTGCTTGCTCAGTTAATTCAATAGCTTTTTTCATTGCCTTTCGAAATGAAACTCTATTTTTTAATTGCCCAGCTATAAATTCGGCAAGAATATTAGGGTCTCCATAGGGTTTTGCAATTCTTGTAATAGCAATGTTGAGTTTTCGGTTCACAGAATTAAAACCTTTTTGTACATTGATCTGTAATTCTTCAATTCCTCTCGGTTTACCCTCTATTAACCATTTTGGAAATCCCATATAGATTATGACCTGGACCAGGTCGATTCTTTTTTGAATCTCTATACGCGCAATTCCCTCTACACCCGAAGATATTCTCATATTTTTTTGTACATAATTCTTGATACAATCCCGTATTTTTTGATCTTCCTGTAGACCCTCAGAATAACTTTTTGGTTGTGCAAACCAAAGGGAATGGTGCTTTTGGGTTGTACCAAGTCTAAAACCAAGTGGATTTATTTTTTGTCCCATACACCCTCGCTTTCTTCATTAGCCCATTTTAGTCTTTCGTGCTCTACCATACATAGATACCTCTCTCTAACATCCGTATATTTATCTATATATACATATCCCGTTTTTCTTAACCATATGAAATAGTCTTGATCTTTAGATATATCTTTCAATACAATAGTTATATGACAGGTGGGTCTTTTGATCGGATAACTACGTCCTCGAGCTCGAGGCTTTAACTTTTTCACAATAGTACCCTCGTTGACTTCGGCTTGACTAATGATTAAATCTGTTTCCTTGAAACCCATATTGTGACTAGCATTTGCTGCTGCTGAATAAACCAATTTAAAAATAGGATAACATGCTCGATAAGGCATGAGTTCTAGTATCATAAGTGTTTCCTCGTAGGAACGCCCACGAATCTGATCGATTACTCTTCGTGCTTTGTGAGCAGACATACATATATGTTGACCTAAAGCGGATACTTCCACATCTGGGTCCCTCTTTATCATAAGGTTAACCTCCCACTAATGAACGACGAGCACCCATATTAACTTTATTATTATTAACATTAACGACGAGATTTATTATCGCTTCTCGCATGTCCCCGGAAATTTAGAGTAGGTGCAAATTCTCCCAATTTGTGACCCACCATACGATCTGTTATATAAATAGGCAGATGGTCTTTTCCATTATGAATAGCAATTGTATGGCCGATCATTGTGGGTATAATGGTAGATGCCCGGGACCAAGTTACTATTATTTCTTTTTCCCCCCTGATGTTGAGCTTTTCAATTTTTGCTAATAAATGATTAGCAACAA
>JAJJMC010008386.1:117701-145491 GCA_023531435.1 Papaver californicum | reverse complement strand
GTTTTCAAACTTTACTAAATAGTTTTAATTCACTTTTTAATTTAATTCATATAAATAAAATCTAAAAAAATATTTTAATCCATACTCCTCGTGGGAACGAACCGTATTTGCTCTTGTCTATATCTTTCGACACTGTGCGCTTGCTGTAAAAAAAAGTCGGTTTTCCGACGCATCAAAAATAACACAGCTTGAGAGAATAATCAGTTTGTCGTTTTTCTTAAAAAGCTAAGTAGCCTATTTATAATAGTTGAAAACACACGCGTTTTATTGTAAAGTAGTGGAGGTAGTAAGGAGATAATGTGATGGATGTTATGGGGTAATGGTGTAACAACTTTGGAATCTTCGGGAAATCGTTACTCTATTATTTCTGTAACTTTGTCTGTCGTTACTGTCTTGGTTTCCAGAGCCTGCTTCTTGAGACATATTTCTTCTGGATTCTTTGTTTCTTGATTATTTCCTTTCTTCCCTTGAATTCTAATGATCTTTTAGAAGTTAGCCAAATAATTTCTCAACAGATTATTTAATAAAGAAAGTGACAGAAACTAGTTTTCTGATCTTCTAAAAATATGTCTATACTTTTAGTAAAATAATTTGTATTATTTATCATGAATCTTTTAAAACGCATATAATAGGAAATCAAACATTTAAACAGATCATTCAAACTTTAAAAAAAAATTCAATGAAATACAATTTCCATTGGCGCGTAAACTTTGTTAACTTTGTTGGGCTTTCTGTTTTTTCTTGTTTTTTCTATCCTTTTGGTTTTTTTTTTTGCTACTCATTGGTGTTGAGAGTGTGGCTAGGGATTTTCAAAGGCTAGCACTTGCTACTGCCATTTTTATTGCATATGTGCCGCTAGATTTGGAATTCATTAAGTTAGCATTATGCTTAACTTTTATGCAGTGCATATAGAATATATTCAAGAGATTCAGCGGTTGAAGTTTACAACTTGAGATAATGGTTGATGCAAATCTGCAATTAGATGGAGCGCATCTAAATTTACGTTTTTATTCAAATATGATATGGCATTCATTCTGAATGTTTATAATTTTGTGTAATCAGTGTATTCTGATCGGTGCAAAAGAATTTACATGGATGCACATAGAATAACGAGGGTTTAGTCGGGTAAAGCCCCGAAATTTTTACGGGCGCATATATATTCAAAAGAGCTACAGAGCTAGTTTATCCTTGATGATCCTCTTTTGTACTCATGCCTCCAGTGGTTCAAGGACCTCTTTTATGGGAATTGGAATATAAAAACAGGTTACATCAGGTTTTATATAATGTTTTTGTGGTTGTTATAATTATTGTTGTTGTCGTGGCCCCTTAAGAGCACCTTGGGAGCGGGTTACTCATTGGGTTAGCGTCTGTTTCATGGCTGGAGTGGAAGGGAGACGCTTAGTTTGCGACTCTTGCTGAGATGGAGCTTTTCTTTTGGTTCCTTCATTACCAAGGGCGCTTATTGATGGTTGAACCATGTACTGCTTGTTGATGAATCGTCGATTCCCACGGGTATCTCCACGACTTTCTTCTCTTGGTGGTCTGGTTCTCTCCAGGAGGTAAGGTTCAATTTTGGCAGATCGCTTCGTGGCTTTGTGTAACTCAGAAAATGTATGAAACCGTAAATTTTCTAAAAGAGCACGATAGACAAGGATCATAGAATTAATACATAGCTACACTAGTTGATGTTCTGCCATATTCGGATCGTGACAATCCAGTGCTTGAATTATGAATCTCTTCACGTATTCATTGTGGTTCTCATTGTTTCTTTTGAATATTCTTTCCATCTCTAATAAAGAAGTACTTCTTTATTTGCTCGGATATAAAGAAGTACTTCTTGTAGAAAACGTTAAACATATTATCCCAATCAGAGATGATGTTGGGTGCAATATTGTTGTACCATGTGTAGTATCTTCCTATGAGGGACTTTGAAAATTTTATGAGAGGTAACACATGATTATATTCATGTCCCCCGAGTGACTCGAGGAATCGAGAGACATGTTCACGAGCATTCCCGGTTCCATCATAAAATGAGAAAGTCGAAGATGAGTAACCTCCTGAAAGATGAATCCTTTGAATTTCAGGAGGGTAAGGAGGTTGGTGTTGATGAAACGAGGAAGAATCTTCCTTTCCATGGTTTCGTAGGAGTATCTCCGAATCTTCAGGGGTGATAAAATTGGATTGTTGGTACCTTTGCGGTGGGCGATCAGGAATGATATGAACTTCATTATTCCTTTGAGTCTTTGACATGCCAGCGACAGTGGCTGTTGTAAGGTTGGTCCTGGTTCGCTCCATCAGATGATGGCGTTGTTCCGGGGAGAGTTGCTCCGTCAAAGTCTTGAGGTAAGATGGTACCTCATTTTGAGTGGTAGCCATGTCCACCTTTTTTCTGGCGAGAATCTAATATCTCTTCATTATATCATCAATGCAAGGTGGAGTTTGGGTATTCTTGGTTCCTTTAGCAGTCTTGTCCCCAAGAGGAGGTGTATTAGTATTTGTAGTAGCATTGGTACGAGGAGGTGTTTTCAGAATCGCCACCACCAGTGCTACCTGAACCGTCTATAAAAGTTGATCACCCGCTGTAGTCGCCAATTGTTTTAGAGTGAAATATAAGTGCAATGTAAAAGAGTACTTTCAAGTAGGTTCAAGAGATCAAGCTCAAACAGGACGAGCCTAAATCAACAAATGGTCGTTCATGTTCTACTTCAATCACAAAAGTGGAGAAGATTGGGTAGGTCTTAAGGGAGGGAAGCAAAGAAGGTTGAAAAATAACAGTGTGATAAGTAGTGTGTGAAGAAGAAAGTATTATATTTGAGATGAATCGTTAATTATGTATATCTTAGTTTCTTCTGTCTTGTCATCGTTTCGAATAGATGAAACCATCTATTTATATTTGGAGAAAATACATTGATTTCACATAAGTGGTGGAAGTTACAAAAGACGCGAAGGAGTGACGATTGCGGACATTGTAGTGGAGCCATGTCGTAAAAATAAGAAGAAGTTGTATCACCTCTACTCTTTGTACTTTCAACTTCCCTGTAACCGTCCCACTACTTATTACCTTCTTGTTCGTGGATGTGTTGCCACAATGCACGATTGTGGTAGACCTCCATACCAACACCCCAATGAGAATCCCCCCATGTGTTGTATTTGATATCTCGTAGAATGATAGTAGAATCGTGAACCACTATTGTTTTGATTAAGTCAAGTCAAGTCAAATGACTTGCTAAGTCAGTGAGACAAGTTGCGCAACTCACTGAATTGATAGTCAGGTTGATTAGTGTCAAGTCTGGTAACTTAATTGTTATGTGCTAGCTTAGGGATAAATGGCATAACTTTAATGGTCAAATATTTGTTTAGAATTGAATTGGCATAAGTCTGAAAGACATTTGAGGCCAATGTTATAGAGAGCTTTCTAAGAAATAAAGCTTATCGAATAATCATGTGATATTAGTGTTGGAATTAGGACAGTATTGATAAAAATGACGTATTTCTAAGGGAAACAGCTAGCAAATCCAACACTAGTTTCTTCACGGAAATGGTAACGTGCTAGCTCTTTAGGCACAAAACCTAATGTGCTAATGTTTCAAGATTAATACTAATATGTGTAGATTCTAGCGAGCATCAATTATGCTAGGGATAAAAATATAGGGCCAAGGATGTTTGAAGATAACAGTTCTCAAAGAAGAAACTAGGTCAAGGAAGCTAGCTAATACGCTCGTAGCCAAGTGCGCTTGCGCTAAGTTACTTGGCCAAGGATGCACTAAGCTCAGACGCACTTGCACTCGAGGACGCTTGGCTAATGTGCGCTCTGGCTCTGGGACGCGCTAGGCATGGACGTTGTGCCTGGGGTAGCTGGTACTCGATGACTCACCAGGATGGAGGCGCTAGGCATTAATGCTGGTGCTTGAGGATGCACCACCATGGACACGCTAGACATGGACGCTCCTCTCAGGGATGTGCTAGGACAAGGACGTGCTATGCCAAGGATGCGCTAGGACAAGGATGCTAGGTCAAGGAAGTTGTTTCCGTGAACGTGTTAGGCTAGGGACGTGCTCCCCGAGATGCATTAGGTCAAGGACGTCCTTGCCATGGACGCGGTAGGCTGAGAGGTTAAAGCCATGAGGAATTAGCGCTTTTAGCGCTAGGGTAATAAATTAACGCAAAGTGGTGCTAGGCCAAGTGGCTAGTGCTAGCCTGGCGCTAGTGGGATAAAAGGCTAGGGTTAGCCAAGCTCAGAGGCACAATGCTCCTTTAAAGGCATTGCTCCTTGTTTGTGGCGCGTTCAAGAGGAGTGGCGCATAATTTGTGGCTTATCTTTGAGCAAAGCCTAAAGTAGCATATTTAAGCTCAGGGGGAGAAATTTGAGAAGTATTCGTTGCGAACGAAGCGTTAAACTAAAGTGTATCATTAAGTATTAGCCATTCTCGAATTTGATACATCTTAACGGAACATCGATGCGCACTTGAGGCAAGTTCAAGGAATTCAGTTGTGGAATTTATGCGACTTGAAACTTGTTTCAAGGAGGCTGCGAGGCCAGTTTAGAATGTTTGTACATATTCATAGAGAATCTAGATTTTTAATTCAAATGCGAAATATATAAGTAGAGCTACATTATTTCGTGTTTTGTTATAAAGCTAGGTATATGCACGTACATACCCTTTTACACTCTTGCTGCTTGTCAGAGAACAATTTTACATTATAGCTTTTTTTTAAATTGATCTACTTATTCTGTAATTTTGTATCTTAAAAGTTGAGCTACTTCGTTAAACAAGGTAATTTTTCCAAATTACATTTTGGATTGATTATTACAGGTATTAAAAAATATGTATAACTTGATAGTCATGCTTATAATCGTCATTGGTTTTTTAAAATACTTTCCAACGATATAAAGTTAATTTACAAATATCCTTGATATAATTTCAAAGGTTATTTTTAAATATAATGATTTTATTTTCAAAACATATAATTGAAAAAAATAAGTAAAAGTATTACTCACTCCTCCTTGCCTTAAGAGATATGAACACTTGTATTTTAGGAAACAAAGAGAGTATTAGAATAAAAAAAATGTATAGAGAAGAAAATATAAAAATAGAATTTCTTCTGGGACAAGGAGCTTTTATTGTCGGAGATAAATACTTTACCGCCGGAGAGAGTGGCTTGGTCGCGAACAACACTCTACCGAGTGTTCAAGACTACCGCTTGGTAATTAAAGGTTCTGCCTCAATAAGAAAACCAGTAAATTTGTCAATTTTTCCAATGAATTTACCACTTTGCTTGCTCCGTAATGAAATGAATATTACCATTCCCATAGATTTGAAAGTTTTTCTCCAACTTGGAGCTTCAATGGCAAACTTAATGGGTAAACTGGTAAATTTGTCAGCTCGACCATTCGGGAAGTATCGTTACCGAGCTGTAGAGTCTTGACCAATCGGTAAAGATTATTTTGCACAATTAAGTTTCTATCACTGGCGATAGTGACTATGTCGTTCGGTGGTATCTAAATCATTTAGTGGTTTTATCATCCAACAGTGTGAAGGATAATAGTCCCACATGCTAATATCCCTATAATAAACTTAAAATATAATATGAAAGGGCCACTCCACTCATTGCCAATTGGTTTTGAGTTGGATGCCCGCAGACCAAGGTTGTACCATACCGAATTTCGGTTCGTACCGGTCGAGAGCGATACACTAGTACGCCGGTATACCGGGGAAATTTCGTTTTAAACATCGGTGGAATATCAGTGCATATATTTTATACCTATAATTTTATGAAAAAAATACTAGTTCACATTTTATAACTATAAATATATTTTAACACGTTATAACAAATATTTTTTCACAAAGTTTAAAAAGATAAACTATTATTCATCCAAAATATATAGATCCATAGATTTCATACAAAGTTCAAACTGGAAAAACAAAAGAAACAAGAACAACTTCAAAGTTTATCTCTAAAATACTAATTAAACAAAGATATTACAATTTTAAGATCATTAGATTAATTATAGATATTATCATATGCATATATAATTCTAAAATATCATAAAAAATATGAGTAACAATTGAAAACCCCAAAACAAGAATAAATTATTTTTTTATTATTTAGTTTTAAATAAAAAAAAACAAAAATAAACGATTGTACCAGTCAATACCGGCCAATACCGGTCAATACCGGCCGTACCGGCCAAACCGGTACAGTCCATACCTGCCGATATTTTCGGTCAAATACCGTTTACCGGTATGCCGGATTTCGTCTCGCTTTTCGGCCGAAACCGGTAAAATCGGCGGTATACCGGCCGCAGACTTTAACATGGTATCAGAGCCAGACCCGTACGAGAGTAAGCCCAACGACTACATGTACATATAATGTTCACGTGTTAGAGGCCCACAGAGAGTGCGCTACACGTGAGGGGGCGTGTAAAGGATAATAATCCCATATTGTTAATATTCTTATAATAAACTTAAAATATAATATGAAAGGGCCACTCCACTCATTGCCAATTGATTTTGAGTTAGATGCCCGTAGACTTTAACAAACGATTAAAAATTAATCCCCTATAAATACTTGATTTCATTTATAAATCAAATCACATCTTTATCTACACTTCTCAAAAGTTCATTTCGAATTATTGTATTTCTTAACACCTCCCATATTGGTGGCTCGTGCTCTCAATTCACTTAAGAAAAAGATGGATATTAATTGTAAGTGATAGAGGCACATATCAAACTAATTTTAGTTTTATGGGAATCCGTGTTTCCAAAGTTTGTTGCATTAGTTGGCAATGAATACTACAAGAAAACATGCCATTAACGATGAATATCCTTCTGACATGTGAAGTTTCGTCGCTACATTTAATAAACAGCGATCATTTTACCAATCGGTAGGAAATTCATAGGTAAAGTAGTCGTTAAATCATATAAACGACGCCTTGTAGTATCTAAATAATATAAACGACGACATAAATCGATAATATCGCTAAAATATAGTTTTAGCGACAATATTGGTGGCTGGTAAAAGTTAATTATAGGGACGTAATCCAATTTGGTCGGCGAATGGCTTGCTTCTAGAGACAAGTTAGTTTGTTTTTTTTATGCAACAAGTAATTATATATATTAATCAAGATATGAGTACAATAGGTTATCAATATCTTCTTTTTTAAAACTTATTATATAATGTTGATGAATTTAGAACTTGTTGTTGTATATTGGTTGAGATATGTTGAAAACTTCGAAATCTTGCATGCTTTTGCTGTTGTGTATACATCGGTGTTGTGTTTTCTGATAATAATCTTGACCTTAGCTTGGGGATATTCACCGAATTTGAATTCGGTTTGGACCTGGGTATTCTGTGTTTTCTTGTTTTTGATTGTTTTTGAATGTAATACCAGTCTTCTTTGGGTTAACGGGAAATGTTTGAATGATCAAAAAACTTTGTTACTACAATTAAATCAAAGTCTTGTTTCTTTCCATCCATCGAATTCAACGGTTACTGCAAAGCGAGGTTCTTGGAATTCAAGCACTGATTTTTGCTCTTCTTGGGATGGTGTTACTTGTGATGATAGTGGCCATGTAATAGGTTTGGACCTTAGTAGTGAATTCATATCTGGTGAACTAAGTTTTTCTAGTAGTGTACTCAAACTTCGGTATCTTGAGAAGTTGAATTTATTTGCTCACAATTTCACTGGTGTAATCCCATCATTTGGTCGGTCTGAGAGTCTTGTAGAAATAAACATTTCTTATAATCGTTTATCAGGTCCGATTCCTTCCGACTGGAAGAAGCTGCGAAAACTAGATACTCGAAGCGTGGGGAACAACTAACTTGATGGAGCAATACCTATGGTTTTCCTTACTTTATCTTCATTGAAGTGGTTACAGCTCTCTATGAATCAGTTCACAGGCCAGCTCGGTAAGTTTTCTAAAGGTTCTTCTTCTCTGTTGGACCTTGATTTGAGTATGAATAAACTACAAGGATGTATTCCAGTGTCGATTTTTTAATTCTCCAGCCTGCAAAATCATTCTCTTGCGTCAAATGACTTTAGTGGCACAATAAATCTAGATATGATTCTTCATTAGTTGGGTGAGCTGCGCAACCTTGATCTCTCAGGTAACAGCTTGGCAATCAGCACTACTGTTAATAATTCTACTTTATATCCCATAATCAACACGTTGGCATTGAGTTCGTGTAATCTTACAGAATTCCCAGTTTTCTTGAGAGATCAATATGACATGGAATATTTAGACCTTTCGAACAATCAAATCCACGGGAAGATACCCAATTGGATTTGGGAGATTCGCAATGGTACACACGGCCGACTAAATCTTTCTTACTTTTTGGAAGACCTTGACAGAGACCCTTACCTGTCAATAGCTTTCCATATATGGCCATGCTCGATCTCCACTCCAACATGCTTCAAGGGAAGAACCCAATCTTACTACCATATGCCATGGTCGTGGACTAATCATTAGACTACTTCACCTCAATGATGCCAATTCCCACTCAAGTCTCAGAGACTATGTACTTCTCTCTTTCGTGCAATCAATTTAATGGAGAAATCCCTGCGTCGATATGTAAAGCTGGTTATCTTCAACTTCTTGATCTGTCCTATAACAATTTAAGTGGACAAATACCATCATGTTTGGGTTCCATGGCAAGCCACGAAGTTCTAAATCTACGAGGAAACAAATTACAAGGAACTATACCTGGGACATTTCGCCAAAGTTCTAATCTGAAGACCCTCAGTATGAATGGAAACAAATTAGAGGGGAAGCTACCAAGATCTCTTGCTAGTTGTACAATGCTGGAAGTTCTAGACTATGGAAACAATCAATTAACTGATACTTTCCCTTCCTGATTAGGGGACAAGCAAAAGTTGCGTATTCTTGTGTTGCGGTCGAACAAATTTTATGGTCTCTGGGGAAATGACGGAACCGAGTGCAACTTCCCAACGTCAAAAGAAGCTACCAAGATCTCTTATTCAGGTGTTATATCAAAAGAATGCTTTTCAAGCTGGAAGGCCATAATGGTAAGCAAAGAAGAAACAAAATGGAAGCACAACGATCAAATAATTGGATTTGAAACTGGTTTAGACATGTATTACCAACAAACCGTGACGGTTACAGTCAAAGCACTAGACCTAGAACTGGTGAAGATCCAAACTATTTTTACAAGCATCGACTTCTCAAATAACAGATTTAGTGGAAAAAATCCAGAAACAATTGGAAACCTCACGTCGCTGTATATTCTCATCAATTTCTCCAGCAATGCTCTCACAGGCAATCCCGTCCTCTTTTGGGAATCTAACAGATCTTGAATCATTAGATCTGTCATTCCTCTCAGTCTTGAAACTCACTCAATAAACTGGTTGGCAGAATTCCGTTAGGCTGTCAGTTTCAAACTTTCCCACCAAACTCATTCGAAGGGAATGATGGGTTTTGTGGATATCCTTTATCCCAAAACTGCAGTAGTATTGCCGAGTCACCACCACAAAATGGTCCAAAAAAGTTTTAGAGTGAATTTGATTGGGTATTAATCGTGGTGGGTGCAAGCATAGTGGTTGGACCTCAATATTTTTCCAAGAAAACAAGGGACTGGGCTAATCAACTTATCCATACATTGCATCACTCGCTTGTGTTTAATCACCGAACTCACTATTTTAGCAGTTTGTAAATTTCTTATTGGTTTCCTGTAATTGTGATTATTCTATGTGTTGGGAGATTTTCATCTTTTTTCCTTCATTTTCTATTGCAGTAGTTGTTATGAGGACAAGTCTAGATTATAACGCCAGTATGTGAATAGATTACACTACAAAGTGATGAGCAACTTGCTTAGACTGCCCCTGAGTACATGGATGATTAAGTCACCAAAACCACTTTTGTTAATGTCTGGCGTGCTAACCCAACCGATGTATTTCAATTTGAAATTTGAAATTCACCAAATTAAGGTCTAAATGAGAAACTGATGGTTTGATTGTTCTATGGGACTGATAAGAAGAACACAATCTAGATTAAGGCTTTAAAAGGGAAAGATTTCGTTGTTGTTGTTGTCAAAATTTAATTTTCATTAAATTTTGGATAATCGGATGATATGCCTATAACCTTGGTTGCATGACATCCATTAAAATTTTGTTCCTCCCCAAGGTAGGCCGGATTTTGTGATCTTGTATTAGCTGGTGGAGGGGTTTGTTATAGCAATTGTTGTGGTTTGTTCACCTGGAGACTAGAGGTATAAAGTAATGCAGCAAGGCCTGTGTGCTTATTGAGTAATAGCTATTTGTATCACGGATGGTATTTTAATAAGTGTAAGATTAGTCCCATATTTGATGGATAACTTAAGATCCTGCAGTTAATAAACTTTGGACAATCCTAACCTTATAAGTCGGCTTTCGATGTTATTTAGGTCCAGGGACTTCAATATGGTACCAATAATTTTTGACGAGTCATTTGATCTTAGACCCAAAGAGGCTACATGTGAAAAGGCCGTGAGATTAGTCCCACATAGGGTGGACAACTTAATAAGCCTTGGCCAACCCTAACCTTATATGGTAAGGCATCGACAGAAGGTGCTGTCCCGTGGATCTCAGATGTGATAAAAGTTATTCTGGTGGTAATCTACCGGGAGTTATGGTCTGACAGAAATCAAACGGCACAAGACTGCTAGTACTGCTCCTCAGGTGATTTGAACACAAGAATCAAAGATGCGTACTGTAGCACTACAAGAAAAACAGATTTAAGCGACAGGTTGTTTTGAGTCGCTTAAAGTCCCTTTTAAGTCGCTATAACGGTTATAGCGACTAAAAGTGGCACTCGCTCCCTGGTTGCAAAAAGCCAACCTTGTAAAGGTCTGGAGCGTCCAGGCAGTCGCTCTAATAATCAAACAACTCACCTAAAGCGAGTACTCTTCTCATTGCTTCAGAGATAGACCAACTACCAGGGAGCAAGTAAGTTTTTTATCGCTTAATATCTAGACCA
Organism: Papaver californicum; assembly: GCA_023531435.1. Classification (NCBI taxonomy): domain Eukaryota; kingdom Viridiplantae; phylum Streptophyta; class Magnoliopsida; order Ranunculales; family Papaveraceae; genus Papaver; species Papaver californicum. Next base: position 134,518 of record JAJJMC010008386.1, on the reverse strand, counting down.
ACCAATATAGCAAGTAAAATACCAATCGCTTCAGATAGACCAACCAATCTAATGCAAGTAAAATACCTAGTTGATAGATACCTGGAACAACTCGGCCTGAAATTGGTTAGTTAAGGTTTTAGGCGACCACGTAATTTTGCTCGCTAAAAGCGATTTCTTATTTTGATTGGCCTGAAGTTGGTTTCTTCGGTTTTTAAGCTACGTAATTTTTTACTCTCTAAAAGCGATTTGTGACTTAGGAGCTATTAAACTACCTAGTTGAAAGATACATGGAACAACTTAGCCTGAAGTGGCTTGGTTAAGGTTTTAAACGACCAAATGATTTTGCTCACTAAAAGCGATTTCTGATTTTGATTGGCCTGAAGTTAGTTGCTTAAGCTTTTAAGCTACTGAATTTATTACTCAAGTCTGTTGCTTAGATTTTTAAGCTACCAAATTATTTTGGAGTTCAGTTTTTGATTGGCCTCAAGTTGGTTCCTTAAGTTTTTAAGCTGCTGATTATTTTTACTCAAGTTTGTTGCTTAGATTTTTAAGCTACCAAATTATTTTGGAATTTTGATTTTGATTGGCCTGAAGATGGTTGCTTAAATTTTTAAGCTACCAAATTTCTTTGCTCATTAAAAGCAAATTCTTATTTAGTTAATTCCAAAATTTAATTGTAATTAAATAAGTCATCACTAATTAAGATTATAGAATTAAAATGATAACTTCTAATTAAGATTAGATAATTACAAATATATTGTATTTGAGTATCCCCTCCAAAAAACATTACCTTTTTACAATATTGTTTCCCACTCATCCCCGACAAAAACCAAAAAACATACAAAATTAATGGTTCTTGTATCATCTTAATATCTAAAGATGCAGTAATATGTTTAACCCACGTGAATACCAGGCCATCAATCCATTGTGAGAATAACACTTCTTTCATCGTTGATCTTTCGACCTGCAAAAGACAACCACCAAATGATACTTATTAGATAATCAAACAACAAGTCAAAAATGCCTTTAACCTACGAACGCAATCATACTCCTGGACGACAAGGATCCTAAAAAAACATGCTTATTAGAAAAAGGAAATTAATTTCAAGCTTACCCAAATTCTGTTTGGATCCTGCACAGTGTTTCATTTTATCCTCCTAGTAAGATTTCGTCGGAACTGGATATTGGAGGAGAATATACGAAATGACAAAAATCAAAACCTGGGGATATCTTAATGCTAATGTTGTGCTTCAAATCTCCAATAAAACCAGGGACCCATGCAAAAAGATTATAATCTCCGGGGCGAACATCATAGGATCGAAAATGATCCATCAGCATTGGCTTTTGTCCAAAACTGATAGCCCTGCAAGAAGTGACACGCAAGAATTACTACATTTCAGTGGATGACAAGACGTTAACTTAACGTTTCACAAGGCCAAAATGTAAAAATAACCTTGCATTCTCTTTGCCAAGATCCAACGTCTCATGGGGGAGCCAAACCAACATAAGCAGAATTTCAACTAGTCGTTGTGGGAAGAGGAGAAGGTCACTCAGACATTAATACAAACAGGTTATGTTCCTTACCTTCTCGCTATTGTTTAAGTCTTTCATATCTTCCGATTTCACCCAAGAAATCCTGCAAAGACCAATTCATGATGAACCCATCAATCGAAAAACATAAACATACATTAAGTTCATTCGTCAAACAAAAATAAACAACCTGAACCCCTTCTTCTCTCCAAACCATCATTACTTCTATCTTCTTTAACTCAATATGACTATGGTTTAAAATTGGAACAAAAAGGAGAACAAAGCAGAGATGATTCGAGTTTCACGCATTCGAATCAAAAAAAGAGAGGTGTCTGATCATTGGCTCGGATTGTTTATGGGATTCATCTTGAATTTTAGTAACAGAAGGGGTTGGACGAGAGTCATGATGCCATTATTAGCCTTGGATTTTTTACATCTGAGCCAAATCAATACAATTAGATGTAAAAAAATACTAACCGGAAGCAAAACTCAGTTCATAAAACTGAACTTAGAACCAAACCCGTTATTTAAACTCCATAAAATCCAATGAAGAAACATAAAAATTGTGATTTCTTACAGAAATTTTACTATGCAAAAGAAATCAGACTCACAAATCAAAAACAAACAAATTAGGGTTTTCATAAACTCATTTTCTTGGACTGGTATACAATCAACTGTATAGAGAATGATGAGATAAGTTTTCTAGGGACTACGTAGGAGAAAATCAAACTTCTGGGGTTCAATACGAAATTTGGTTTATTGAAAGATTAGGTTTGGTTTCTGAAAGATGGGTTTAGGAAAAATAAATTTGATTTCTGAAAGACTAGGTTGACTTATGAGATCTCGGTTCAGTAGAAAAAAAAGGGGAAAACGATTTGAAATCATCTTCCAAAATAGAGAAAACGATTTGATAACGAAATCACTTCAAAAAAAACTTCTTTTCACTTTAAAAGTTCTAATAAAACCAAAAGAAAACTGAACTTTAGTGGAGGGAGAGAGGGAGAATAAAGGATTCCACAAACTCAGATTTAAAAAGAAAGAGACGTGAAGGTGGTTAAATTACTGTGAGATCTAGTTTAGCAAAGAACAGAGATGGAAATGAAGATGAGATAAAAGAAAGGAGGCGGAGAGTGTGTTAGGGTTAGGGTTAGGGAGAAAAACGAAAAAGAGAGAGAGGGAATTTGGAAAATGAAGTGGAAAAATCTACTTTGGGTTTTTGTATAGATATTTTGAACGGTGGGTAAGGTTGTTCATACGGATTGCAAAAAAATTAGACAGTGGAATTACGTTTGAGACTTTCATACGGATTAAGAAAAATGTGTGAATAACATGTGTGTTTCTTTTTATGTTAAAACGAACTCGTACGTTCGGTTTATTTATCAACCTTCGAACTACAAAAATCTAAAAAAATATTATATAAATTTTGTAGTTCGCATTATCAACCGGTAAAGATTTCTACTTAGACGAAGAGATCATTTAGGATAATATGATGAACATCCGTAGGATTGGAGTTTCGGTGATAAAACATGGTATCTTTAGAGAACTGGTGAGGATTTTGACTTGTTTTGAAGCAGAATATGACAAGAAGTGGTATCTTTGGATTTCCGGTGAAGATTCTGACTTATTCTGAAGCATAATATGACAAGAAGTGATATATTTAGAGATCCGGTGGGGATACATCGTATTGATGGGATATACTTATCAATTTCTCATATTATCTACCATTTTAACTGAATGTTGATCGAGCTTAAACAATTTCACCCGTGATATATTAATCTTATTTAATATCGCTCGATCTCACTCAACTTCTGTGAATTCGATGACAATTTTACACCTTTTTAATAGATCCACACGATGTGGTAGATTCCCATAATCAACTATGAGTTGTTGATGCTTCGGCTGAAAAGCAAAACAAGTACAGTAGCAACATCATCCTAGTTTATCTCTATATATTCCTGAAGAGACGGGAAAAGTGCTTCGCATGACAAGTAATCCCTATCTTTACCGACCCGAGACCCTAGAATCTCACCTTTAGCCTCTCACCGATTCTAGGTAACTACAGCTTTTTAGAAAAAATAACATAATGGATTTACATTATTTTCTCACGTGTATACTACACCAAAAGTGCTCTATGACCTTGTTGGAGAAGTCGAACCCTGTTTGTGCTCCTATATGGTGTAATCACTATTATACTTCAGTTTAATTTGATATCCATCAATCTCACCCGACCTGCGTTGTTTTCAACTGATGTCTCTAAGCATACCCAATGCCATGCATATTTGAATGAAATTTATGCATATTTGAATGAAATCTAGATTCATATGAATCTTTCTGTCAGTCGAGCTCACTTAATTTCTCTCAGATTATATCAGTTTCGTCCATTATCCATCATTTTGACCAAGTGCCCATTGACCTTGGTAATTTTGGTTGGCCTCATTCAATTTCTCTCGAATTCCGTCGGTTTCATTGTTGGATTTAGGGTTTTGGTATAGATGTTCGGACTAATTAGATCAAAAAAGGCATATTTTGGTTCACACAACTAGATATTGACCTCTAGTATACATTCTGATCAACCGGATATGGAACAAAGCGGATTTTCTGGTTCATTGCTAGATTAGGGTTCCTGTATAGACATTTCGACTAATCAGAGATAGGACGAGACATATTTTGGTCCATACTGCTAGAGAGGCATATAAATAAGAAGATGCAAAGAAGAAGAAATGTTAACCTACTTAGTTATAAAAAAACCATCATACCTAAATACATTACTCATTCCAGGTATGGTACGACCTAATATCATCATGATCTATATTTTAACTCTGATTTTCAGATAATATAGTTTATAACTTTAATGAAAAAAAGAAGTTGCTTTGCTTCTCTCTCAGATATCTAATAAGCTATCTTCACATAGAGAGGTGGGTGGAAATTGGGTAGTAGAATAGGTTGTGAAGTTAACTAAACCTAGGTCTAGATTATTGCACGCAGCGTTCTAAAACCTAGGTATTATCCGATAATATATATCACACACCGATATCCATTTAAAAATATATATTTAAATAAGACCAAATCTCACATGAAAAATTTAAATTTATAAGAGATTTAAATGAATTCATTTAGTTTCGCTTGTTATCCGTCAATCTTTTCTTATGTCGGTCGGCTTCACTCAATTTCTCTTGGATTCCATGAGTTTAATTATATGGTTACCTATTGATAGAAACTGAAATTCCATCCACTTCACTTAATTTTGTTTGTTATCCACCAATCTTACCTATTTCGGTAGCCTCACTCAGTTTTAATCGAATTTTATTGTTTTTTTTCGGTTATCCATCAATTTAACCTAGTGTCCATTGAGTTTAGTGTCCATCGAATTCCATCGATTAAATTTAGGTTATGGATGGGTAACCATTGTAAAAATGTGCCCCATGGTCTACAATATGTTTCGATACCCAAAATCAAATATTAACCAAAGAAAATTAGGACTGAAACTAAAATACCCAACTAAAAAGACATTAATGTCAAACTTAAATAGGACAGATCCAAAAAATATTTATGGAATTGGATTATGTAAGTATATCCAATTAGATTGAATGATCTTTAGAGTCGGATGGATTTGTATATACAAGAATAAACTCACGTGAATTTCCAAGGATGTCGAATTAGGTTGAATTTATGGATGATATTAGGTTACTCCATTTATCCTAGATTCCATCCGTTTCTACGGTTATCTATTTACTTTGCTGAGAGTCCATTTACCTCACCAAATTTTATTCCTTATTCATCAACCATATCCGATATCGTTCGACCTCACCAAATTTCTCCCGATATCAACATGTTAAAAATTTACAAATTTTTGATCATATTGTAAAATTGGGACTAATGCTCACCCAAAAAGATCATCACCTAATTCACCCATAGTACGATCCGTATGATATTCATTTTGGCCAATAGAAAACCATACCCTATGCAAACATAAAACATCGGATCGCCACCTCATTGTCAAACTTTTTCATCTCAACCACAAAACTTCTAGGCGGGAATAGTAGCACACTTTTACTGAACCCAAACCCAAGATAATTTCAAATTTTGGCTCCCTATTTCCCTCCAATTGTTTTTCTTTTCCCTCCAATTTCTTATATCTTTCTGATAACAAAGACTAACACAAAGCCTAACTTGCCTTTACGAAAGGCAGAAAATTATTGGAAAATTTTGCATTGTTGGAAATTTTTTTCCAGGTCTATATTATAAGTGTTTCATTTTCCAGAATCTTACAAGTACTTATGTAATATGGTGTAATGAGGGTTTTATTGTCATTAGTAGTACAAGCTTATACATTGCTGTAACTGGAGAATTTGTTGATGTAATTGTATCCATGAATTGGATGTTTTAATTAATTTCATTGATTTTATGAAATATAAGGCTAAACCCTTCTCTTCTTCGTTTGTGATTTGAGAAATTGCCTTTTCTCCTGTTAAGAGCTCAACAAGAACAATTCCGAAGCTGCACACATCACTTTTGTCGGTGAATTGGCTTGAACCGAAGTATTCTGGATCTTACTAACCAAAGGTTCCTTGCACAAGTGTGGTTGAGTGAGTTTTTTCTATAGGTATTGATCTTTAAATTCCAAAGTCAGAGACCTTAGGTATTGGGCTGAATTGGCATTGAAGACCTGGGTTTTGATTAGAAGCAGTGGGTTGAGTTTTGTTGGCAGCAAAGAATGGATGGGTTTCAATTAGTAGGCAGTGAAAAGAAAAGAGAAGAAACAACAAAGATGATGTGACTGAAATTTACTTCCAAGAAGAAGTAAAGTTTAGGTTACGAATTGTTAAGGGTTGGTAGTTTGAAATTCTGGGTTATTGTTGGCCGAGAAAAAGTTAGGGAAGAAAAACCAGGCTGATATAGCCTTTAATGACAGTGAATGGTTCAAGTGAGCTGTTGGTTCTATGGATATGGTGTAAGAGACGGTGTTTGCTGGATGTGAGTTGTTGGTCTGAGTTTGGGTTCACCTAATGGTTAGAGGAAAGATATGGAAATGGCATAAGGCAGTGATGATTTTGGGTCTGTTAGTAATGAGAAAATCCAATGAAGAAGTGATTTAAGATCGCTGCCATTTTGAGTAAAGAAAACAAATATGAATGATGGGTTGATGGTTGCCGTGATTGTGTGTGCTTGTTATGATTCCTTGTGCTGAATGAGATATTGTTGAGAATGATCTTGGGATGTTAGAAATACCAAACAAGGTATAGCCAATTTCCACTATGAAATCGCACCTAAGGTGCTCGACAGAATGTCAATGGAATTGAGCTTAGGTGTGAATAATTTTGAATCTGTTTTGGGCTTGGTAAGTATGTGGCAAGGGCATTGAAGATTGAATGCTTTCCATGGTTCAGTGGCAGAGTTTTGGGGCTGAACTAAATTTGATTTTAAGCTAACTTTGGCAAGGGCAAGTCGGGTTTTGGAAGTTCAGGTTCACAAGGAAATGTTCTACCAGTTACGATGCAAGCTCAGAGTGAAGCACCCCCTGATTCACAATGCAAGGACAAATTTCTTCTTCAAAGTGTAATTGTGAGTCCTGGAGCTACTGGAAAAGATATTAAATTTGATATGGTAATCATAAATTTGAGGTTCCTTGGGGAATTTTGGTTGAACGGCGGAATTTGTATGTGTTCGGATTTTAATTAATGGAAGTGGGTTTCGTTTAGTTTAACAAAGAATCTGGAAATCTCATCGATGTGGTCCATGCCTGTACTTTAAATTTATAAGAGATTTAAATAAATTTATTTAGTTTCGAATAAATATATGTAAATTTATAAGCAAATTTAACGACATCAAACAAAATTTAGAGTTGGATAAACTTATATAGATTTGTTAAGCATGTCAATTTATGGATGCAACTAGGCTACTCTACTTCTTTTAGATTCCGACGGTTTCTACGGCTATCAAATTAAACCAAAATTTCCTTCAACCTTGCTTAATTTCACATGTTATCCATCACTCACTGAATTTCCATTGACTTCATTTAATTTTGCTTGTTTTTAGTCAATCTTTTTATTGCATAATACTAGAATCTCTTAAAGTGGTGGCTTAAACTTAGTTGCTGAGAGAGGTTTTACCAAATAATTCATTTTTTGGTTGCTACGAGTATGTGCCTCAAACAAAAGAGCTACACGAGCACTTTTCTAGATGCTATATAGATTACTTGAAAAAAGGATACATTGATCAAACACATCTGACCATGGCTAAAAATTAGTTGACACAAATTTAAAGACCCCCAATAATTTGGCAGTTGCAAGTATTGTAGCTTAAACCCTTAAAGCGACTAAAATATTGGGCTCTTCCTAACATTTAAAGCAACCAATTAATTTTCTGTTGCTACGAGTATGTGCCTCAAAGTAAACAGCTACATGAGAATTTTTTTAGATGTTATATAAATTACTTGAAAAAAGGATATAGCGACAAAACACATCTGGCCATGGCTAAAAATTAGTTGACACAGATTTAAAGCAGCCAAACTATTTGGCAGTTGCAAGTTTTGTAGCTTAAACTATTAAAGCGACTAAAATATTAGGCTCTTGCTAACATTTAGAGCAACCAATTTATTTTGTTGTTGCTACAAGTTTGTGCCTCAAAGTAAATAGCTACATGATCACTCTTTTAGCTGCTAAAAATTACTTGAACAAAAGATCTAGCGATTAAATTTATTTTTTCGTGGCTAAATAATAATGGACACAGGTTTATAGCGGCCAAAATTTCTGGAGTTACAATTTTAAATGCTTTAACTATTAAAGCGACTAAAATTCCAAGCTCTCGCTAAGATTTCGATCGGTTAAAACCGTTTTTCTTGTAGTGAAGTAACAGGTGGCCTACATGAAAGTAGAACCAATCAACGGAAAAAATCGTGAAAAATCGTATTCCCACTAGGGAGAAGAAATAATCGAAGCAGAAAAGCAAAAGGAGATGCTTCATGTAGGAACCCATTTGAGATATGCAAGATAGAGATATGGAGATGAGGCAATGTAGTGATCAGAGGATGCACGTTACAGTCAATGACAATGAATCCATGGAACCAGATATGTGGTCATACATAGATACACTAGTAATACAATACCTTTTTGGAATAATCCCTTTTAGGATTCTTTGATTGACTATTCTTTAATACTACCTTTCACTGGTCCAGATATTTCTAATTAATTGAGCTTTTTGACTATAAAAGTATAGCAGTAGTAGTCACCGTGGAGTTGTAAGTGTTTCTTATTTTGAGCTTCACATGAGCTCCAAAGGCCGCACCCAGCTAAAACTGAAAAGGATGTCACGGGTTTACAAAAATAAGGCACCCTAGAATAGCTAATTGAAGACACAAAGGGAGGCAGGGATGCTTCAAAATGAGCTGTAGAAGCCCAAAAGTGAGTCGAGGACTTTGATCATGTGAAATTTGCAAACCAACCTAATTCATGGCTAACGCAGCTCTGAAATCAATGCCAATTTTCTCGCTCCATGGGCAACTGCAAACCTAGTGGCCTATGAATCTTTTTTTTATATTGTTATTATTATTATTATTATTTATTTATAAAAAATAATTTATTTATTTATATAACAGATCAATCACCCCGTAACCCCCAAATTAAACGGATAAGGTGAGATACATGACCACTCCTGATTACACAATTATCATAAATATATTTTAAAAAATCATATGCTATAGTACTATTAGTACATAGACTTAGTCTTATGAACATTCATAATTTAAATTTCATACCAAAAAAACTTTGTCAAAAGTGTTAATTCTAGATTACCTCCAAGAGGTTGGTTGAACGCTATCTGAAATAATCTCTGTGGCGTCAAATGGTTTGACGTTATAAATTTTACTTTAAACCATATGATATGACACTAAAAAGAACATTCGGGGAATCAATGTCCAATGATTCCCCGTCAGGCGAGTGCCTAATAGTTTGGCGCCAGGTAAAAATGTTAGTTTGATCTTTTTAATCTAACACTTCCCTTATACTTCTGGGACATAATTCAATTCTTATTACATCGATACTTCTTGGCCACGATGTTATGTAAAAAAAGTTTGTTTTGTAAATTTTACATTAACAATTTCATTAGTATTTTAGATAAAAAAAGTTCATCAATTAATAACTTAAATCCCATCTGATCATTTGAGTATTGTTGATAACACTTTTTTAAGGAAAAATTATGAATGAGTATTCCTTTTACAAGGAGTTAAATTGGTTTCTTTAACTTCAAACATATTTTATCCCAAATAGTTGTAAAGGCCGTGACCGGAATTTGATTTGTTTTTTTTAGCTTCAAATTTATTCTTTCCCAAGTGGTTGGTGAGGTAGAACTTCAAGGCTACTGTTTTTTGTTATTTTTCACTAGTATTTTCTAAAAATTTCGTCGTTTATATGCAGTAGCAACATACAAGAACTCTGTTATAACCATTCTCACTGGAACCTTGAAATATTATCTCTACGATTCTGATACATCCTCGGACCCTACATTGTGACCCATCCCATAGAAAATCTCAGGACCAGCCATTTTTTTCTACACACGTAAAACATGGCGTAGTCGTTATTTAAAAAGATGAAATTGTAGCAAGGTTATTTTCCTCGATTAGTAAATCTAGCCATTCAAATGCTCCACAAGCTGGTTTTTGGCATTTGACAAATAACCTCCCTGCACTCTTTCCTTTATTTGACTCTAATATCTTGCACCAACCATCACAGTCTTTTCTTGAACATTGTGAGTAGAAAAATGGACACATGGCGCTTCTGTGATTTTCAGACTAATATACATCGCATTTGATGACAGAAGAACACCGGTAATACAAAACCAAAACTACTTAGATTTCAAACATTTAAACATAAATAAAAATTATAATTTGCAAGAACATAAATGACTCATAAGAAGAATAAGATAATTACCTTAGAACAGTCCATGTTGCTTCTGTTTTACGTAAATAAAATTATGCTCAAATGTGTTGTTTTATAGGAAAAAAAAGTAGCCGTTGGGGTTTTATTTTATTGGAAAATACAAGTATTTCCAAACGCCTATATTGTTAAAAAAATAGCTATTGTGGTTTTTGTTGATTTTTGTTACACTCCTCTCGCACTAGGCGCCAACGACTATATTTGAATTTGAATTAAGAGACTGATTGAATTAAATTGCAATAAACACAATTTAAAAAGAGAAATCCATTCATTAATTTGCATAATAGTGCTACAATGTTTTTTAGGAAATTACATTGATTTAAGCGTCAAATAAAATTTACTTCTAAGATGAAAATTATAAATAACTTAAATCTAACACTAGAGATTAAATACTTAAATTTAGCACTATAAATAAATGCAAATTACTTTTAGGTGAATTCAATAACACTGAGGATAGCCAAGACGAATCATAATTTCATTTTCCATTCCTCTCACGACCGGCCTCTCATACTTAGGCAGCGTATCCAGAAGAATGGCCAGTATCTTCAAGTCGTTTTCTCGTTGTTGGTTTCTTGCTAAGATGTCATTGATGGTTGCTAAGATTCTAAGATTCTCAGCATCTTCGTCAAACTTGGCCATCCTTTGTTGATTGTCTTCTTTAAGAAATTTTAACCTTTGTTAAATATCTTTTCTAAGAAAGTGTAACACCTCCTTTAATCCTTCACTTCTTGACCTATCCTCACGTCTACTTTGTTTAGATAATTCTTTACCTCAACCCCTCTCATATTCATGGTCAGAAAATGGTCTTCTTCGTGACCCATCGAAAGATTCACCATAGGTAGATTGTGAACCTTCATATGTCGTAGAATTTTCATCATCACCATCCAGTTGTGTGGTCGGTTGTCAATAAACCAAAATAATTCAGGTTCTTACTTTACTAATATAGATTATAGTATAGCAATAAGAACAAGTTCGTTCCCACAGAGAGGCAAGTGATTGTTAATTACTTTTGATTACTTTTGTAAACAAGGGGGGGTTTTGGTTGTGATTATAACTAAATTATACTAAAGCAAATTGATTAAAATGAATATCAGAGATAAAGAACATTGGTTAGAGAGTTCATCTTCCATCTTCCAACATGTTATCAATCAAATCATACTCAACATTCATGCACTCTCAATATCAATAAACGTAAAGCATCCTATCGCAGGCTTACTTCGGCAAAACTCCTATTATCATCAAAGGCGCAAGCGCCACTCTTTGAATCCTTTTCACTGAATAACTAGCCACTCAAGTTTAACCCAGTGAAAGCAATGGTATTTGTGAGTTGAGGTTATTCTAAGCAATCCAGCGCAAGTGCCACTCGGATTTAACCTAGGCCACGCTTCTACACATAATTGCATGGCAACACCCCGTCGTTAACAATTATGTTATACTACTTGTACCAAGGGTCTTTTGACAATTCCGGATCTCAAACCCTAGTTTAGCTATAGATGTCAATGCATGCTCATCTAATTGTCAACTTAAACAAACAAGCAATCCATCATACAAGGCGTTATTAATAGTAGAACAGAAGCGATACTGAAGACACTACAAGAAAAACGGGTTTAAGCGTCTAAAATCTTAGCAAGAGCTCGAAAAATTAGTCGCTTTAATAGTTTAAGTATCTAAAATTGCAACTGCCAGAAATTTTAGCGGCTATAAAACTGTGTCCACTATTATTTAGCAACAAAAAATGTGTTTAATCGCTAGATCCTTTGTTCAAGTAATTTATAGCAACTTAAAAAGTGATCATGTAGCTATTTACTTTGAGGCACCGACACGTAGCAACAAAAAAATAAATTGGTTGCTCAAACCTCCCTCAGCAACTAAGTTTGAGCCACAACCAAATATGTTTAATTGCTAGATCCGTTTTTCAAGTAATTTATAGCAGCTAAATATTGATCATGTAGCTATTCACTTTGAGGCACCGACTCGTAGCAACAACCAAATAAATTGGTTGCTCAAACCTCTCTCAGCAACTAAATTTGAGCCACGACCAAATATGTTTAATTGCTAGATCTGTTTTTCAAGTAATTTATAGCAGTTAATCATGTAGCTATTCACTTTGAGGCACCGACTCGTAGCAACAAAAAAATATATTGGTTGCTCAAACCTCTCTCAGCAACTAAGTTTGAGCCACGACCAAATATGTTTAATTGCTAGATCCGTTTTTCAAGTAATTTATAGCATCTAAAAAAGTGATCATGTAGCTATTCACTTTGAGGCACGGACTCGTAGCAACCGAATATGAATTGGTTGCTCAAACCTCTCTCAACAACTAAGTTTAATCCACCACCACATGTTAAAAAATGAATTACTTGAGGGAGAAAGATAGACCGTGTGATCAAAATCCATCAACGCTTTATATCTAGTTCTATCTAGTCATACGGATTGTGATCCGTGTGACTCATTGGAAAAAAATTGTATCCGTCAATTTTAGTACGATTATAGTTGGTTATAACACCCTTTTTTGATTATTTTTGTTTGAATGTTATATATTTTTTAATAAGTAAAATATTCGTATATTTTAATATCGAGGAATATGTATTTATGGAAGAAAAAAAATATTAATAACCTGAGAAAAACTCCAATGAATAATGATTTCCTAAATCTATATTTATATCCGTTGGATCAGATATTTTTGGCTTTCTATTGGCCAGATAAACAATTTAAGGATCATTGTTATGTGTGCGTTTTAGACTTAAAAAACGAAAATAATGTTTGTGTTTAAATTACTCCATTTTTGGACAAATTGATGGATAATGAATAAAATTTGGTGAGATTGAGGAATATTCAATAAAATTGATGGATAACGAGTGAAATTGAGTGGGAGCGAGTAAGGTCAATTGAAAATAGATGAAATCAAATAACTGATGATTGTGTGAATTCGAGTGAAAATAAAGAATACTTAGTGAATTGGAGCAACATCAATGAAAATTTAGTGAATTCGAGTAAGATCGATGAAAAAATGACTGATAATTTTAATTGAGATTTTAGCTTTCGGACACTGTTACATATCCAAATCGAGCCATCAATTACGTCATTTACATTAGAATAGCGTCATTTATATTAGAATAACGTCGTTTACATTAGGGAAGATCACAATATGTTACATTATGCTTGGTCATGTACCAAAGAAAAACTCAATTTATATGTGCATATAGAGATACAAATGGACATCAACATAGAAAAAATTCATGCAAACCGAAAAGGAAGGCGTCCAGGCTTTTATTCGGCATCTACTCATAAACCAACATTTTTTCATCCCCTTCAAGACAACATCCTAAAAATCTAACTAGATTCCTGTGTTGGACTTTTGAGATGACAACAACTTCATTCTTAAACTCTTCTAAACCCTGTATAGAACCCTTAGAAAGCCTTTTCACAGCTATTTCCTGTCCATCCAGTAACTTTTCCTAGAAACAGAAAAAAAAAGTAACGTATGTTTCATTTTTAGTAATGATAGTTATAATACGATTAAAAGTACGAGAATCAGAATCAGAAGTAACTTCCATATAGATGAGGTGGTCATGGATGACTCGATGAAAAGAATGGCAGCTATAGCATCAAGCCGAGTGACCTCATTTCTGAACATGAGTCTTGCATGTGCTGTAAAAAAAAAAAGCGTCAAATCAGGAAAAGCTCGAAATGGTGTACTACGTATACACATGCCTCAGGCAATTTACAATTACCTTGGGCTAGTCGTATTAAACTTTCAAGCATACTCACAGTGGTCCTTGCTGCACGGTCAACTCGAGTGCAATCGATTAAAAAATGGTGTTCTATACATGGGAATTGAAAATGAAATCACTAAATATGAATAACACTGCACCTGCACATTTGTAAGCCTATTCACCAAATTTCCAATGATAGGACCAAATAATGCAGTAGATGCAGCTTCCACAACACCATACACAGCAGTAAGTAGTAAAGAATCCGGCCATATGTTGACCATATATAAACCAACCGAGAATCCCACATCCTTCAAAACAACAACAAAAACTTAACAATCTCCCATTTGTTCACATTATATCAGCCTATGAGGCACATACTGGTTAATGTAGAGAGTAGAGACCCAAGAGTAAAATTCTGGGTGCCAAAGTTAGCCATAAGAAAGACGTTCATTGTGTTAGACTGACGAGATAACCAATTACATGTGCAGGTGAATAAGTGATGGTGCAGGTGAATAAGTGATTTAGACTTGGGTTCAAAACAAGGAATGAAGAGAGTGCAGGTGAATAAGTGATGGTCCCTAGATACAATGGTTAACCCATCCCTGAATACGCAGTGCCTGAAAATTAACTAAAATAATCAACTTGAATGGTAATTTTAGGAACAGAAAACCAAATACAAAGAAACAGATAAGGGTAATTCACTAAAATCACATTAATGTCTCCGTGGGGAGTTACAATGAGAGAAAAACTTTACTCACAACATATTCTCAGTAACTAATGAACATCTTAGACAAGTTTTAATAGTTGGAATGAAACTGCAGAAACTTCACAACCCAAAAATGCAAGATGCACTGAGCAAAAAAAAAAACAGAAGCATAGAAAAGTTTGAAAAATCCAGATCCAGGCTTTACTACCAAAGTTGTCAGAGTGAAAGAAGAAGATACATGTCGTATGTCTTGGTAGTCACCAGTGAAGCACTATCAGTGACCGTACTTCTGGAATTCCCACTCACTGTTATCTGCATGACAATAATACACCACACACAATATTAAGTTAATAAGCCCTACTAAGGATAGACAAATACAAAGTGAAGGAAAAGATGCAGGGGAGTTCAGCGTACCCAATGGACAAACTTGGCGAGTATTGAGCCAACGACTGATGCAGTGGAAGTGGAAGGCATGGTTGCACACCCCTATAGAAGTCATCTCCAATGAGTATCTTTAAACAAATTAAAAAGTAACGAAGAAACACAAACCACAACCATGTACTGTCTATGATTAAAAGGGAATGCTGATTTTAGTTATACGGGTAGTCTAGTAACAATGATGGCAATAATGCATACATGAAAAAATTCACAAGTTCATATTCTCACCCCAGACTACGCTAAACAAACGAAAATCATCAATAAAAATGCCAACCTCCAACAATATACAATTTCAACATAAACATACACGATGAAGGTTCCACAAGAGGTTGCCCAGCCTATCCTTGCAAGAAAATACATACCCCAAGCGACAGTACACTCCTCGCTCGTCGCACTTGCTTGATTTGCTTGACATTCAATACCTGAAACAAGATACCAAAAAATCCTAATTACACATTTGCACAATCAAACAAATCAAGAAAATCCTAAACAATTAAAACGCTCCACTTACAGAGATCCATAATATGGTTCCTACAAATCGCACAATTATTGACCACAATATCTGAAACAAAACAAAAAAATAATATATATCATCATCAAAACCCTAATTCAAACACAAAACAACATCAATAATCAAGAATGAAGGCATATCAGAACATCAATAAACATATTATTAGGTTTTTTTACTTACCCTAGGCCCAAAGAGCAACGACGTTCCACTTCTTGATCTCAAATCTCTTAAGTTTGTCGCTGTTCTTTGAAGAACAACATGAAAAGTTTACAGGAATTCACAAAGAAAACCTCCCCAACCAAACTACCAAATCAAAGAGAGCCCATTACAACAAATACTTCATTTTTTCCCATTTCTGAATTTTAGAAAACTATTCAGTTTCCTATTTTAAATCAAAATCCACATCGTAATCAAAAAAATCCCTAATTGAAACATTTGGAAACCCCACTTTACAAATCTAAGAGAAATTAAAAAACTCTAATATTTCTCTTTTGGATAGATTTCGTGAAGTTGGATTTTTCAGTATGAGATATGTCAAGTTTGCGTTTTATCACAGAGATTGAGAGGGAAGAAGGAGGTAGCTGTGGTTATAAGGCCAAATAGACAATCGAGGTGTTGAGAAATAGATGAAGTTGCACTAGGTTACCAATTCTAGTTCGTCAAAATTATATTACCCAATCTGTTAGAAAATTCTCAGAGTAATTCTGTCAAACAGGTTATATGAGAAGAACAACATCATAGATTTCTGAGAAATAGAAATAACCCTAAATTAGTTCAGACACGTGAAAATAAACCCCAATTAAACATAATTGTCTCTATTAGCAGCATAAAAATTGAACAAAGAAACTTAAACCCTAACATATGCTAACTTTGGTATATGTAGAAAACAGAAGAAAACAAAGAGATTTCAAAGATTTGTGAGAACCCTAACTCTAAAATCACAGAGATTTGTACATTTGATGTGATTTTATATAGTGGTAAAAAGAGGTTCGATTCTCGAACTT